>JAADWZ010000151.1:0-60501 GCA_023336445.1 Pythium dissimile | reverse complement strand
TGTGCCAGCCTGCAGATGCTGTTTGGATCAAGCCACTGAAAGATCGATTGCGTCGCCACTGGGTCTCGTTCCTCCAAGACCAAGTTGCTGAGCGTTCAAGCCCACCGCCTGGTACAACTACCACCCCATTCGAGATGACGCCGCCCGGTCGTGCAACAATTGTCTCGTGGGCTGCTTCCGCGTGGAATGAGTTGTCTGCCGACTTGATCCAGACGGGCTTTCGAAAGTGCAAGTTGGTGGCATCCAACGCCACGAAAGGTGTCGTAGTCTAAGTCGATGAGTTGATGCAAGCTACAATTGATTCTTTGGTTGAGAAACTAGACCAGATGAATCTTTTGGATGGCTCTGATCCGCTGTCGGATGAAGACGATGTGGTAGATAGCTCGGATAAGCCATAGAGAAAGATAAACAAAAGAATCAACCGGAGTAGATCCGCCTTCACCCCTATATTCACGTGATCGACTGTCACCAGACCATAGCCTTCTCTACGTGAACACCCAGCGTCCCGGGCGGAGGTAACCTCGGCTCAATGACTAGGATGTCACTAATTATTGATTTGTGCACTTGGGCACCACTTCGAAAACCAAAGTGCAGCAACCAATAGTGTGTACCACACGAAAATCAAGTTTGCATCCCTGACACTTGTCATTGGCGAGTTGATCAAATCTGAAAGGGTTTGTTCGTTAGGTTTGTATTTTGCTCCCGTCTTTAACATGAGCACTACGGTTCTCTCACTGCGGTGCGTGTCAATCGAGCGTCAGTGCGGATGGGAGTCTCATCCGCACGAACGAGCTTAGAGCTACTTTTTGCGGGGTAAAGAGTCAATATTTTGCCACTACGCCATCCTTTTTGTCGTTTTTGGCACTATTTCCCGCTGTTTCCCATTCTTTGATCACTTACACTATTGCAATCGGTAAATTTCATGGCCGCAGCAAATAATGAGAAATTGTGGGCAGTGATAGTTTTATTTTACTACAGAACTGACCACGACGACTAGACGATCGGAAATAATCGAAATCAAATAATTACAGCAAATATAATAGATTTACGAAAGTACCCTCACAATTAATGTACTTAACACGCTTAATCGTACTTTCGACGATGCTTATTGTGTTCCTATTCGTACCTAGCATAGATGGTTAGATTTCTTTCATGCATTCCAGAAGAACTCCGAGTTGGAGCTGGCGCACTCAAGGCAGGCGTCGGCATCGCGCAGGCGCGCGAGCGATCCAGAACTAGACTGCAGCGTCTAGTTCGCGCACAGGCTGGCAGACTGGAAGGTGTGCGGTGCGCGTTCTCACAGCTGCTTGAGACGGTGAAGGATGGATTCGTCTAGCGATGAGCAAGTCCTGTCCATCGCAGCGCGCATCGGGCCAACAACGAGAGGTGGCGAGGTCGTGAAGGAAATGTGCACACGCTTGTTTAGACCCGGCTGAACGACACAGAGGTATTGAAGTCTAAACTGGACGAGCTTGCGATTGCGATGGCAACCGTCGATCGACTTCGTTCTCAGATCACAGCCATTGTCGACACTGATTTGAGTTCAACCCGCAATCTCGCATCTGTGTTTGTGTGTTAATGGTCGCCCCGTGGCTCGCTACCAGTCGACGTTCTCCGACTTCTTTTCCTACGTGATGCGCTATCATCTTTTCGTCGTCTTCACCAAAGTATAGAGGCAGCTCCGTGTAACCAGCTTCCATAAAGCATTCTTTGTTTTCCTGCCTTCTTTTGTTGCTGAGTTTGTTTCAGTTCAGCGAGCAGACTTGCCAGTGAAAGCTCAGCGATCACGTGTTTGAAGGCATTCAGAACAAGGAATGTAGATTGAGCAAAAGGGAAAAGCATGCAAATATATCAACACCGACGCACGAGACCTAGGTGAGCGGCTTCAAATGAAAGCTGGTTTGGATGCCGTCTTCTCCTTCTTCTTGGATGGGTTTCCAGCAACACGCTGCGCGCAGAGACAACATTTATAGTCGTACCAGAGGTCAGAGCCATAGTCAACAGTGATCCATCGCCAGCTATCAGTGTCCGCGTGGTTACCACAACAATCGTGCGACACGTCCCGTTCGCGTGCTCGTGGAAACGAACAACGCGTTCGCAGCTGTAATGGAGGAATCTCATGAGAGTTCCCGCATGGAGTGCGTTGATGCAGACTCGCTTCTTTACCCATGCGTCAGTGTCCCTCTTGAAGTGAAGGCAATACCTTTCGTTCGTAGGTTAAGCAGATTCCTCGGACTCCAACGCCAACACACCAAGGTTTTCAAAAGGACTTGATTCCTCAATCTCGTTGACAACTTGAGCTTCACACACTCCGTTGGCTCCGTGCAAAGCTTGTGTCTTGCCGAGCTCAGACACTCTGATAGTAGCAAGCTCATCAATCGCCTTTTGAAGAGGATCAACCAGCGATGCTGTCAGCGATAATCTCCATCGCGGGCTCACAACGGACAGAGAGAAGGATTCGAGTCCGAGGCTTTGAGCTACTGCGAATTGATGTCGGCATGTCAATCGATGACTCGTTGCAAATCGACAGGAGCACTGCCACCACTCATCGCTGGTCGTTACCTTGAATCGTAGGCTTTTGCTCTTGTTGATGGAAAAGTGAAGACGCGGCCGTTCGATAGATCGTCACAAGCTTCATCCTCACAGCTGTATTGGCCGTCGATTGACCATTGCTCACTGACAAGCGCTGCTCGTGAAGGGCTCAAATCTTGTAGCACTGGTCGAATGAATGGATTGGCGTGCGTGTGGAGTGCTGTTTTGGTTATGTGCTGGACACGCTCGAATTGCTCGTGATGGAGAATGGCAGAGCCCCGAACGTGAATGGCCTCAAAGCACCTGTTGGTGCGCCGCTTCTTTCGAAGGCCAGCCTTGTAGTGACCCCAGTGTGACTCTACTTTGTTGTTTGTCGTGTTCCCGTTCTTGCATACGCTTCCGTACTTGTAGTTTGCCCACTGATCCTTGATCTTGTACCAGATTTCTTCAAGTGGACGTGAAATTCTGGATACTTCACAGGATCGAGAAGCTTCCTCAACAGTGCCTTTCGTCGCTTGTCGCTCTTGCTCTCGGCGTACATCATAGCGCGAAGCCTTCTCAGCACGAGGGGTCTGATGCTGGGCAGGATCTTGAACTTGTGGTTGAGGATCGCTGTTTTAGATGCTTTCATGACGTGGAATTGGCACAGCATGACAGCCCAGTCCCGCTGCACTACTTTGATTGCGGACCATTCTTTCATGGCCTTGTTAATGCATATAGACTCAACCAGTGTTTTGGCTTCCGGATTCGTCTCGACGAAATACTCCAGTACTGTTTTCATCATGTTCTTGTCCTATGAATGGTACAAGAAATCAAATATTGGGATACCTTTCCCGGTCGCTGAAGTCACTAGCAGAATTCCAGTCTGTGCGGGATTCGTCCCTAGATTAAGGCGTAGACAGGGGATCTCAGGTCCCGTATACCATAGGCTTATAATGGGTGGCTCAGGGAAAGGTAGAGTGCCAGAGTGGTGATGGGTGTCCATGTTGGGGTGTGCCACATTAGATCCGTGGGGATCCTCACCGATCCCGGGTTTAAGGTGGCATGTCACTAAACTGGGATGCCTGTCACTGCGATTGGCTGTAAACAAACAAGTTGCGATTTTCCTCCCTCAAACTCAAGTTCAGGCGCGTAGCAAGGAGGTCCAAGGAGAAGAAGAAGCTCGGGACGTGTGATGGCCAAGGTTAGGAGGCGAGCGCCCCGCACACCAGTCGGCCTTGCGCGGCGTCAACTTCAACTCCCGTGAGTAGCAAGTAGCTCACGTTGAAGTTCCAGCGTCGGATCCCCGGTGCTGTGTCAAGGTCAAGGTCAAGGTCAAGGTCAAGGTCAGATCCGCGCTTTGCGGCAAGGATCCCATGGTTCAAGTCCCCTCGGTCGTTGTGAGCGCCGGATTCGGGCACCGTCGCGTGCGTAACTGCCGCGACCCCATCCCCCGAGAAGCTCAACACATCTTGTCTTCTCCGCGCTTGCAACGCGGGATCTCAGAGCACGGGAGTCCAGGATCAAGTTCTCACCATACAATCTGAAAAGCTGTTGCTGCATTTCTGTCTGGAAGATGAACCTATTCTGGTCTTCCACCACAGAGCAGTTGGAGCCCCGAAAGCAGCCAGTAGCTCGAACAACTCCTTTAAGTTGACGGGTGCAACACCACCGCCAAGTCGATAATTCTTCATGTTGTTGTACATTGCACGTGTGAAGGTCGAGCCTATTTTAGCCGAAGCTAGGTCTCTGACGTCGCGCGAGTTTCCCCCCGCAGCCATCTGAGAGGAGATCCGCGCAAATAGAACCTCGTCCTCGATATCGGAGCTGTTCAGGTACACGAAGAATATTGCCTCCGAGCACGTATGGTTGTAGTGCATATTCTACGATGCAATCACAGGTTGATTTCGAGTTTCAAGAGTATTTTGTTTCAAGAAAAGCTTACATTATCTGCTGCCTAGTTTTAACAACCCACTTGGTCATCTTGGTGCCATCCGGGTGAAATGCGCTCGAATGTGTCAAAGTCTCTGCTGAAGAACGGCAGTCTCCACAGAATCCCTTTAGCGGAGGCGGTTTCAGCGACGGTTTCCATCTCTGTTCTCTTTTTCCTCACGCTTTTCTTTGGCGGGTCTGCAAGGTTCCTCGTCTTCCGGAATCGCTGAAGGAGAGTAAAATATATACAAGATTTCATTTGTCACAATGGTCGTCTCATGATCTAACCAGAAAACGGCAAAGCGTACCAACATGAAACTGTGAACCAGACCTGACGCGCTCATTCGCGTTCCAGGCGTCTGCATTCAGCACGGCTTGTACACCTTCAGATTGCTGTTGCTTGATGGTTTCTTCAACGTACGTGCACCCTCAAGCGTGTCTGCGAGCTTGGGTATGTTGACGAATATTGAGCACTGCAGAAAAGACGCCAAGAGGACGCTGGAGGACACAGCAGATGCGGCCCCCATCAAATCAGTTTCACTTGCGCAATCACACTCTGTAACTTACCTTCTGAATTTTACTTCTGTATTATACGCGTAACTTACTGCTTTGGATTGGGTCCTTTTTTGCCCCGGAAATAGTAGCTCTAAGCGGTTCGCATCCGCACTGTCGATCAATTGACTCTCTCATCATGAGAGTCTCAGGGCTCAGTGGGACCTGCACTGCACACTACAGAGCACTATGCAGAATCGTCATTCTCGGAGAATCATCCGAGACATCGTGTCGGAGGGAAGCCTGGGCAACATAACGTGCTTTGGTCTTGTGCGCAGCACACTGACAGCGCGCTCTACCCCGAAGGTTTCAGCGAATCGAAGTACAGATAAGACAATGCTGAAAGCGCGTTCCTGTCAATAGCAGTCTCGCTATTGATCATCATTGCTTGCTTGAAAAGCTTGCACGATGCTAAGCACCGCCCTCCAAGGGAGATGGAGGTCAAGAAGACCCCTACTGTATGGTCTACACGCGGTTCGCACCCCGATCACCCGTGCGACGAGTGTGAATCGTGCATCGTTCCCCTTGCCGGGCACCCTCATGCGTTATCCTTATGCTAAGAACGTAGTACTATTCACTGGAATGCCATGGTGAAAACGCGACAATCGTCCCCTCCATCAATGAGCGCGTCTATACTGGCAGACACCCAACTGCACTGTATGTGTAGTCGTTCAACGTGGAGTGGACACTTAGATTGCACGCGGGCTAGAGTACACTCAAGCATTTATTGACATCAGTTGGTTGAATCAGCTCACAACTCGGACATCACGCGCTAACAAAGCCACAATCATAGTCGACTTCTTCTACTGACGGCGACGGGTGCATTTCGAGCCCGTCGCCGGCTTGGAAGCCGGAGTTGATGCAGGCGTGGAGGCTGGAGCGACGGCTGGAGCCGGAGCCGAAGCCGGAGCCACTGCAGGCGCTGGCTTTGGCACAGCAGCCGGCGACGTGCTGTTCTTGGCCTCGCCTGCGACCGCACCCCCGCTGGCGCTGCTGCCGCCACCCTCGAGCGGCACGCAGCTTGCGTACACCTGGAACGGCTCAGCGACGTGCACGGCCAAGTAGTAGAACGTAAGCATCTTCTTGCCGACGCATTTGGCCTTATCGTAGTCCATCTTGTTGCCCTGCTTCGACCAAATGTTGCAGCTCGCCTGGTACGGCATCACGATCTCGTCATCACACCAGGCCTCGCACGGACCCGGATGCTGAAAGGTCGGGCTCGGCCACACCAGCTTGTCTGGCAGCGGCTGCTTTTTGCCGTTCGGATCGGTGTAGCCGCACTCTGGGGTGCCGCCCGACGGACGACCATCGTACACGCCGACGACCTGGTTCTCCATGATCCAGGTCTTGAGGCTCTTGATGCCATTCTTCTTGTAGTTGGTGTCAAACGTCTGCTCACGCTTCTTGAGATCGGCTTCGCTTTGGCTGCCGGCGTAGCTGGCCGCCGGCGGGTTCTTTGCGGCGTAGACACCGTAGGCCCAGTAGTTGGGCTTCGACTTCGCCGAGGCGATGAACGTTGGTGCCGGGAGTCCAAGACGACCGTGGGCGTCAGCCGTGGCGGCGAGCAGTGCCGTGGCGACGATGGCGCAGGAGCGGATGAGCGCGAGCATGGTGGTATCGTTAGGTTGCGCGGAGTGCTGATCGATCGGTGAATTGCAGTCTGGGAGCCTTCATGGTCCGCTCAAGCTTTAGGCGAGACGAGTCCAGTCAGAGTCCGACTCAGACAGATTGATCCAGAGATTGATGACTGTCTCCAATGCCAGCTGTCTTCCACGTAGTACGTATATGCTTCATGATGGTGTTCAAGTGAGTTTCGCTGTGGGAACAGGTGTTTTCCAGTCAGACACCTGCAAGATGGACCCCAGTACAGTGCAGTGTACTGGAGTGCGCGGATGGACTCCATCATGGAGGGTCCGTCTCTATCGGGAAATCACACTCTGCAGCAAAATCCACGGACCACCCGGACGAGGGGAACCATCTTGGCCGAACTGGATGGACAATAGAGAACTTTGGCAAACACCTCTTGGAGACCAGTTTGGAGAAAAAATGCGAACTTTGGTCTAGCCCAGTGCAAACTTAAGAACGGCTAGACCACGTTTCTCCAACCTTTCCGTCCTGGAAGGAAAGTTTTGGCTCCAGACTCGCGAGTTGGACAAGAAGTTGGAGAAGTAGCAAAGTACAGAGGACCTTAAGTTCGTCTAAACTTTTCTCCAGGTGGCCATTGCTAACATCCTCTAATCAGGTCTTCATCATGAACGCGTACATCGTCGTCAAGGTTGATGAGGGCTCATGATGAGCATCCCTACTAATACACTGCGAGTCTCGGACTTACTCTAGCAATGCTCATGCGGGCTGCGGGACCTCACCACCACTGAATGAATGAATTTGCAGCCGATGGATGCAGAGCGTACTTTATTCTCGACAGCTGCAACTCGACTCCGCCAGCGTCATCAGCTGCAGGGGGCCGCTGCAGTCGATGACCCCTCCCCCCACAAACACACACACACAAAGCCCAATGACCCCTGCAGCGGGCGGTCCTCTACCCTAGGTAGGACCCAATCCCAAGTTGGGATTCGGATTATCCCAACCCCCCGCTCAACGACCACAGGTGTACCGATGGCAATGAACACAACATGGAAATGGCTTAATGTGTCTACGTCGAAGTTCGAGCCCACAAGCTGACTTTGCGAAGCAAGGTTAAGCACAGAACCTCGTTAGGAACAGTGTCCCCATTCCACGGCTACCACCCTGAAACAGCTCCATGACGCGGATGGTCATGTTGAATAGTGAAAACGTGGTACTTTCAGTGTTTCTTTCCTGGGTATTGGCCTTGTCGTAGTCTATCTTGTTGCTGAAGGTTCTCCACATTGTGGTCTTCTCCCCAGAGAAGCTCCAGCGATGCCACTGCTGTTACATCCATAGTTCTTGTTCCCAGCGCTCGAGATCTACAAACGTCTCTTCGCCTAGCGCATCGGGTCATCGCTGTGTAGTCCACGATTTTCTTGATGACAATTATGGCGCGATATCGAATCCTGTTCGGTCTCAACCTTTCCGTCCGCACACGACAATCTGTGCATGAAACTCGATTGTTTCGACATATCGAGTAGTAGTATCACGACTGTACATCTTGCTCTGGACTACGTACGACAGGGAACTCGATCTCAATGCCGTGTCGACTCAAACTCTACGGTGCTACAGAAGAGTCCTCTCCTGTATGAAATGCCGAGTTTGGAGCGCTGCTTCGCACAATGATCGGTCATGGCGCGAGTGGAAACACAGTACATAACGCATCCTTTTCTGAGACGAGCACAGTTGTGCAGCGACGTCTAAATTATGGATCGAGCACTTGCAGGCTTCACGCAAAACCATAAACTGATCCATGGACGACAACCAACGTCGAGTTGAATGGCAGCAGTCGTCCTTGTGGGCTGCACTTTCCGGACACGAGTCACAACTCGCTTCGCTTGTAAACGAAAAGTAGAGTTTTCGCAAGGGAGATCAAGGGAAGTGGAGCAATCTCGACCTTGGATGGCTCTTCTCTTGCCCAAATATCGCTTCCCAGCATCGATACTAGTAGCAAGAGCAGAGCCCTCTTGCTCGAGGTAGGTTCGAGAACGCTGGTATTCATGCAATGGCGTTTCTAACGGTAAAATCAAAACGAGATCGTAGCCAGCACTGTACGTTGCGGTCTCCTCGTGCACATTAGCCAAAAAGTCTTAGCAAAAATGAGCCGTTTCATGTTGAAGTTGGCGGTAAAAACCCGATCAATGAGAGCTTTTCGCAGTTTATCAGCTTTTTCCATTGATGCAGGAGACGACACTGTCAGTGACAGCCAACTGCTCCTACATCAATGGAAAAACAACAACAGCTCGAAACTATTGGCATTGGTACCCCTTAGCTCTCTGTCGCATGCCTTCGAATCTCATGCGCTTGCCTCATCTATAGATGAACACGGCACACAGCTTGTTGTTCGCTCAAAAAGCTCAACTAACCGTCCACCCACAGCGCGGAAACTATCTGCTTGCAATATCTTTCAGCCGCTCTATCGAAGAGGAAGCCAGACAATCGCGGCGGCGGTCGGGCCGTCCATTGACCAGCTGCCGCACTTCAGTGTGCGTCCACGTCACAGCAGAGAGTCATTCAGCGCCTGGTGTTCGGCTTGGGCTGCTCAGTGGGTTTGCAGTCCGGAGGACACAACTTGACACGAGTGCAACGGTCGGCTTCCGCGATTGTTCCACAGATGACTGCTGGATGGCTCGTCTCCCCACTGGCTGAAAGATAAATCAACTGAACCCACTTGAGGCGGAACAAAACAATCGTTGCGCCAAAATCCAGTCCAAGCCTAACTGAGTTGGAAATTTTGCAGTATTTTATCAATCTGGAAATTGCACCAGGGCAACCACAACACGATCTGTAAAAAAAAGCGTGGAAAAAATTGGCGGCGGATCAGTTGCTCTGCAGTGGCAGGCACTTGCCCAGACTGGAGTCAAATAGACGGCCGTCTGAACCTCGTTTCGGCACTCGGGCAGCGCCGCGCGATGGCGTGCGTGAACCACGCGCTATCGCAGTTGTTGGTTGAATGCTGGCGTGGGCTTTGCACGTGTCGGTTTGGCGGCTACGCACGCCATGGGCGTCTCAGCGCGTGGTCAGCTGCAGCGGAGAAGGGTGCAGAAATCAGCAGACGATGCAGGAGTGGTGGTTGTTTTCCACTGTACTGTACTGTAGATTCGAAACCTACACACTGCTGTGGTTCGCTGGTTTGGTGGTTTGCTGGTTTATTTCCTTCCTTGAGCCGTTGCTCCCGCTCTCGCATTTTCTATTTTGTGTTTCTCCGCCGACCACGCGGGACTCGGCGTTTCCATTCTTACACCTACGCCAGCAACTCCAGTTTTCTTTTCTTTTCGCGAGCCGGTGGTTTTTATTTAGCGACCGCCCACTCCCCGCCGATCAGCACTACTCTGCTCCGCCATTATCTTGCACCGGCCCCTCCGTACCAGTCTCCATACCGCGCCTTCCAGAGCGAACGAACATGAGCCACTGCTACGACGACTCGGAAATGGATCTCAAGGAGAAGGAGCGACTCACAGCCACTGCCAAGGCCATGACCGAGGATCTGCTCGCAGCCACGGACCTGCTTGGCGGCATCCCATGGGCGCTGGTCCACGAGAAGCACGGCATCTCGCTCTTCCGCGCCGACGTCGCCAACGAGGTGCCGTGTAACGTCCACGCCGTATACAAGTTTAACGCCGACATCGAGAACGTGGCCGAGTCCATGATCACTAGCACGACCGACGGGTACAAGCGCATGATGCGCATGCTCTCGTCCGACTTTCTGGACGGCGCCGTGATCCAGACCATCGTCGAGCCCACCGAGCAGAACCCGCACCGGTACCTCGCACTCAAGTGGGCCGCGTTCAAGAGTTCCAGCCGGTTCGGCAAGGACCGCGACTTTATCATATTGGAGTACGTCGACATGATCGAAGACGACCAAGGACAGAAGATCGCGTTCCGCATCATGGAGTCAGTCGACGTGCCCAACAACTCGCCGTACGCCGACTCGGGCAAGTACACGCGCGACATTGTCCCGCTCATGGGCTTCATGTACCACACGACCAAGAAGCCCGGCGAGCTGCGGCTCACCTACTCGTGCAACTTTGACAAGAACGGGGATCTCCCCGCGTGGGCCGCCAACTCGGCGATCCAGCAGCACGTCGAGATGTGCGTCATGGGCATCACCAAGTACATCGAGTCGTTCCGAGCCAACCGAGATGAGATCGTGCTTCCGCAACAAGTCATCCCAATGAGCGAGCAGGACCACTGCCGCGTCTGTCAGAAGAGCTTTTGCGTGCTGCGCCGCAAGTACAACTGTCTCAAGTGTGGTGAAGGTGTCTGCAGCAACTGCTCATCCGTGCGAACCACCATCGTGCCGGACGTCGGAGAGCGCCAGCTCCGTGTGTGCACGGCCTGCGTGATCGCGGTGCGTCGTTCGTCCAAGACATCGTCGCCGGTGGACAGTAGCATCGTTGGATCAAGCGTATCGTCGCCCGCGTGCAGGGGTACATCCACTATGACGGTGGACTCGGACGTGAGCAGCGTTCGCTCTGGCGGTAGCAACCACAGTGGCTCATCATTGCTCCGCACGCAGAGCTTCACACACGGCAAGCGCCGCTCGCTCGATGATGTGTTGAATCCTGTTCGGAGCCGCCTCATCGAGTACAAGACGTTTTCGGATTCGGCCGAGGTCATTCCCATCCCAAAGGCAACCTTTCCCACTCGCTCATTTAGCGATGGTATCATCAAGGGCGGCTCCCTGTTCCAGGCAAAGCGTCGCGGGAGCCCCGCTGATCTTGCGATCTCCATCGAGGCTTTCCGTCAACACCAAAGTCGCATGGGCACGAGTGAGGATGCCAGCAGCCACTCCTCCGAGTCAGACGAGGAAACAATGGAGCAGCTGCAGTACTTGTCGGCGTCGTCGACTGGCTCGCCGTCTTCTCAAGGCAGTTCGGTGTCGCCTCCCGCCCGAGAATGCTTTCTGATAACCGAACCATTCAGCCCGACAACAGCAAGCGAGAAACAACGCCGTCGCAATCGAAGCGCTCAAGGACGCAAGAAGACGGTCGTCATGGACTACAGCGCAATTGAGTATACTCACTCCGCACCAAATCTTAGAGACGAGGCGCGTACCCGCTTCAAGGAAGCGGCGGAGCGAGCCCCAGACCTCATTGATCAGGCCAAGAGTACCCACAGCCTTGCGCAGCACGTACGTCACAAGGTGCATCATCGTGTGGCGGCCCTGCGGATGGAAGAGACGCACGACGTGGTTCCCGACAACCAGGACCACCAGCAACAGATCGCATACATCGAGGAGGAAGTCAGTATCATTCCTCCGGCGCCGTCAGCGCGCGTTCGGCGAGTGTGTCAGACCAAGAATGGCAAACTCTTAACTGGGCGGGTCCCCACTATCGAGATGGACGTGGACCGTCAGATCCAGCTCATCGCCCACGGCATTGCCGACGCGCCGACGTCCAACCAAAGCGTCGATGGCGAGTACCGTCGACGAAACGTCTACGCTAGTGACCGCCAAACACACTTGTCGGGAAGGTCTACTCGATACCACTGATCCCGAGCCGATGGCAACATGTACCGTGATTGATGACAGTGTCGTGCGAAGATCAAGACCAAGTAAAATGCCAAGCAGACGAGCGCGGGGCGGCACAGGTTCAACGTCGTATCAAATCCCCTAAGAGGGGATCGAATGACGCCCTTCGCCCCGTGCTAACAACCGCGTAGTATAGTTTGTGAATGATTCAAAATGCCAACGTATGAAATTGCCTTCTTGGGTCCGAGCTTGCGTTTTGTGGGGTTGGTAAATTGTAAATGGGCTTTCTTTAGCAGACGGAAAGACAAGTCGCTCCTACTCGCGCATGAGCTTTAGAGCTCAGTCCGTAAAAAAAATTCGATTGCTTCCATTCAAAGTGATCCGATTGTTGAGAGAGGAAGAAAAGACCCGCCGCTTACGCAAGCGGCTTGCCGTTGTACAAGCTCTTGGTGATGTCAGGGAATCGGATGAATGGCGGGAACTCGTTGTTGCCCTTGCCGTCCGTGTACACGTCCTGGAACGCCGTGGCCTCGGCCGGGCGGCCGCTCGCCTTGGCCTCCTTGGTGGCCTTGACCACCTCGGCGCGCACCTCCTTCTCAATGTCCTTGATCTCGTCCGCGGTGGCGAGGTTGGCCTCGAGCAGGCGCTTCTTGACGCTCTCGATCGGGTCGCGCGACGCGCGCATCTGCGAGATCTCCTCGCGGTTGCGGTAGGTGACACCAGGGTCTGACATCGAGTGGCCGTGGTAGCGGTACGTGCTCATCTCGACGTAGATCGGGCCGTTGCCCTCGCCGCACCACTGCTTCAGGAACTTGGTGCACTCGCGCACAGCGAGCACGTCCATGCCGTCGCACCAAATACCGGGGATCTTGTTGCCCATAGTATAGTACTCCTGGTTGGACGACGAGCGCGCGGTCGACGTGCCCATGCCGTAGTGGTTGTTCTCAATACAGAAAATCGCTGGCAGCTTCCAGAGCGCGGCCATGTTGGCGGCCTCCCAGATCTGGCCCTGGTTGGCGGCACCATCACCGTACATGGTAATGGCACACGGCATCAAGCCTTCGCCCTTGTGGTTGTACTTGCTAGCAAACGCGAGACCGGCGCCGACCGGCACCTGCGCGCCGACAATACCTTGGCCGCCGTAAAAGTTCTCCTTCTTGTTGTAGAAGTGCATCGATCCACCCTTGCCGTTGACAGCGCCGGACTCGGTGCCGAAGAGCTCCCCGAGCACCTGCTTGACCGTGCCACCGCGCGCGAGCATGGTGCAGTGGTTGCGGTACGAGGTGATCCACGAGTCCTTGCGGTCGAGCGCAGCCTCGACGCCCGTGGCCACGGCCTCCTGGCCATCGTACAGGTGGCAGAAGCCGCGGATGTTGCGAGCCTTGTACTCGTTGTCGCACGTGATCTCCATGCGGCGCATCGTGTACATGAGACGGTAGTAGTCGAGCAGCTCTTCGCGGTTGGTCACGGCGGTCTCGGACGGACCGCTCTCGAGGTTATGGAGCTTGAAGGGCGTGGCCACGTCAAAGGTGACGTCGCCACTGGCGGCGCTGAACGCGCGCGCGCTCGCGAGGCGCGAGACGGGCGCCTGGAGGCGCTGGGCGGTCTGACGGAAAAGCATCGTTGAGGAGCTATGGGGCGATCTGGTCTAAACGGCCGAGGTTGCGATGTGAGGCTCGCGGGTCAGCAGGTTTTTCTGCTTCGTTTTCTGTGGCGGCCACACACACACACACGGTCTAAACCCACAAGGACCAGAGATGGGCCACTTTTCGAAGCAGGGGAGGAGATCGACTGCCCGACTAAGTACGATAGTGAATACAGTGGTCTGACGTCACTCGTTTTTCGAGAAGCATAGCGGGGAGCAGACGTTGATATACTAGCTTCAATGGGGTAGTTGCTTGGAGTCTCTATGGGTCGAGCGTTTGGAGTGGTGGAGATAATAGATAGATGTGCTAAATTCTGCTGTTCTCCCCTGTAGAGCTCCCTGCATACTGTGCTTCCCCATTTTAGATCGACATCACGATTGATGGTGCTGGCTGTGACGGAGAGGGCCATTGCGCAACAGGGTGGCGATGACGTCGCTCGCCTAGTGCGCTTCGAAATTTCCCTCGTTTGATTGGCGTTATTTGCGGGACACCTTCCAACACGGGATCAATGTCCTATATTAGAACTTTTAATATAGGAGTCGACCCAACAACTAGGATTCGACACCAGCCGAACAGCCTGGGCCGCCATCGAAAACACCATGGGCGGCACGAAGCGCCCTGCGGCGACGGAAGACGCTAGCGAGAACGGCCATGGCCCCAGCAAGCGACGCAAGTGTCCGTACCTGGACACGATCAACCACCAGCTGCTGGACTTTGACTTCGAGAAGGTCTGCTCCGTGAGCCTCACGGACCAGAACGTGTACGCGTGCCTCGTGTGCGGCAAGTTTTTCCAGGGTCGCGGCAAGAACACGCACGCGTTCACGCACTCGGTGCAGAGCAGCCACCACGTGTTTGTCAACTTGCAGAGTGACCGCATTTACTGTCTGCCGGACAACTACGAGGTCGTGGACACGGCACTGCAGCCCATCAAGAACGCGCTGCGGCCAACGTTCCAGCGCGAGGCCGTCACGGCGCTGGACGCCAACCGCCTGCTCGCACAAGACGCGTTCGGCGTATCATATCTGCCGGGCTTTGTGGGGTTGAACAACCTGAAACACACTGACTACCTGAACGTGGTCGTCCAGGCGCTCGCGCATGTGCCGCCGCTGCGCGATTTCTTCCTCACGGCGACGGATCCAGCGCTGCGCAAGACCAAGTCGACGCTTGTCGTGCGGTTTGGGGAGCTGCTGCGCAAGATGTGGAGCCCGCACAACTTTAAGAACACGGTGCGTATTTTTTTATTTATCTTCTGAGACGCAACGTCTACTGATTTCGTTTTTGCTGCTGTTTGTTGGATTTGCAGATCAGTCCGCACGAATTTGTTCAAGAAGTCAGCGTGAGCAGCAAGAAGCGCTTCCACGTTGGCCAACAGAGCGAGAGCGTCGAGTTTCTGTCGTGGCTCTTGAATGAGCTGCATCGGGTGCGTATAGTTGGCTCGGCGCCGTTGTCGCTGACTGTTGGCACGAAAGCTTCCTATCATTTTTTACTGCAGGGTCTCGGTGGAACATCGAAGAGTGGCAGCTCCATCATCCACAAGTGCTTCCAGGGTCTTGTGGAAGTGCAGACCACCATCGAGAGCAAACCCATCGTCCACGAGGAAGTGGAGGAGCAGAAGAGCGAAGACCGATCTTCGTCGGAAGCGCCGCAGACTAAGAAAGCCATGACTCCATTCCTGTACGTGCTTGAAATTTTGATGACTGGATAGTTTTGATGTGATCTAACTGCTGTGTGCTGGCTGACGCAGTATGCTAGCTCTGGATCTGCCGTCAACGCCTCTGTTTAAAGATTCGCAAGGTGGAAACATCATTCCTCAGGTATGAGTCTGTTAAAACGTGGCAGCTTGTCAGTCAAGTGCGTTAAACCCATCCGCTACCATTGCTGTTCAGGTTCCTTTGTTCACCGTCCTGGAAAAGTATGACGGTTCCCACGTGACGGTATGACCTCCCAGTCTCGCATTTGGAGTGCGGGACGTTCAGTTGGCTGATACCACTATGCACCCTGTAGCACGTGCTGCAACGCTCTCAGCGGATGACGAAGACCTACAGTATCTCCTCGCTCCCGTCGTACCTCATCTTCCATGTCAAGCGTTTCACGAAGAACAACTTTTTCGTCGAGAAAAACCCAACGATCGTCAACTTCCCCATCAAGAACTTGGAGCTGCGCGACTATGTCAAGTTTGCCACGGAAGTTCCTTCAGAAGAAGAACTCCACACACGGTACGCTGAGTGACTCACAGATACTAATCAGCTTGCGCTTCTGTCACAATGCGAGTATTCTAAATCTTTCTGTATTGGCATTCTCTCAGATCCATTTCGCAACTGCAAGCGTTGTTGTCCAAGCACGGCGTGTCGTCGAAGGTACGCAAACTCAAGCGGGTACAGTGACGAAAACCACTAATCCATTTCGTTCAAACTCATTCTGGCAGAATTGCGTTGAGAAATCTGATCTCGTTGACAAAGTGCTGCACGTTGCTGTGCCGCCGACCAAGTACAACTTGATTGCCAACATCTGCCACGACAGTCCAGCGACCACGGGCAAAGAGACAGCCGCGCTCAAGACTAACCCCCTCACGGAAGGAACCTACCGAGCACACCTCCAAAATAGAGTAAGTGCGCGTGTTTGTGCTGGGTCGTTCAGGCGTCGGATGCTCACATGTGATCTTTGTTTGGGCAGGCTACGGAGCAGTGGTACGAGATCCAGGACCTTCACGTGCAGGAGACCATGCCACAACTTATCGGCGTGTCTGAATCGTACATCATGATTTACGAGAGAAAGCGATAGACGGTAACCATCCGGCGAATGGCCACTTTGATCGGTGATTTTCATGACGCGGCTGACACGCCATACTGCATATTCCAATCAGCGAGACTTCGAACAGTCTCACTCGAGACACTGGCTCGTACTCGCTGTAGCGCTGTTTGGAAGTCGGCTTTGTTGATGGCTCGTAGATCCTCCTTCCGCACATCTGCTACTCGCATCCCGAGCTCGCGGATCGGGCCGAGCGCTGCATCTTTGCACAGCGCGTTGAGGTCGCTTCCTGAATATCTTTCGGTCGCATCGACAATGTGTTTCCAGTCGCGTGTAGACAGCGCATGCTTCTGGTCACGAAGTAGATGACAAATGAGTGTTTCCCGCCCAGGTCCGTCGGGAAGAGGAACTGACAAGGAGCCGAACAAAACCAAGTCAGTGACTCAGGAATCCGTAGGTTAGCGGGAGCACATCGTGCAGGTCTCACCAAAGATGCGCTTCTCCAGCCGTCGGATGATTGCTTCGTCCAGCTCATGGGGCAGGTTCGTCGCGCCCATGACCAGGATCCGTTCCTCAGAGGAAGACGCAGCGCCGTCGAGCTCTGTGAAAAACTGCATGAGGGTTGTCAGGGCCATCATTACGACGTGGTCGTCACGCATCGCCTCAGTCAAACCTGGTTCTTGATCCGACGACTGGCGTCATGTTCAGAAGACGATCGACTGCCGAGCAAAGCATCCATTTCGTCTATGAAGATGACTGCCGGCTGGAGCTCGCGAGCCATGGCAAACAAAACGCGCACAAGCTTCTCGCCTTCGCCAACCCACTTGGAGGTGAGCGTTGACGCCGAAATGCTGGGAAACAAATAGATCCCTTAGTAAGCACTAAATCACCTCACATAAACCAAGAAAAATAAGAAGAGAAACAGAAAACAAACTTGAAGAATGTCGCCTTGGACTCGGTCGCGACGGCTTTGGCCAAGAGCGTCTTGCCAGTGCCTGGCGGACCGAAGAGCAGCACGCCCTTCGGTGGAGACCGCAGACCGGTGAACAGGTCCGGCCGCAGCATCGGAAGAATCACCGCTTCCTGTGACCATGAGAGTGCATTAGATCACTGAAAGAGAGTGAATGGATGAGCGACGCCACCTTGAGGATCTGCTTTGCAATGTCCAGGCCGGCGACGTCATCCCAGCGCACGCCAGGAGATCGAT
Organism: Pythium dissimile; assembly: GCA_023336445.1. Classification (NCBI taxonomy): domain Eukaryota; phylum Oomycota; class Peronosporomycetes; order Pythiales; family Pythiaceae; genus Pythium; species Pythium dissimile. Next base: position 42,806 of record JAADWZ010000151.1, on the reverse strand, counting down.
CCAGCACTTCGTCCAAGACAGTGTGGGCCAGCTGCGGGTGGCTCTTGACAAAGTGCGATGTCGCCGAAGTTGTCGACGCCGCACTCGCAGTCGCTGCAGATCCATTCCGCGCTGCATGTATGGGTACGCTCTAGCGACATATCAATCAACCCAGGCGCTCAGTTTATCATGGCTGGCGCTTGACAACCACCTCGACATACAAGCGCACCTGCTCTCGCTGCTGCTTCTGTGCGAGGATATACGACTTGAGCAGCTCTGCACGCGTCATGTACTCGTTGATCTTGCGCCGCGCTGTCTGCTTGGCGCTCTCATCGGCCATTCCTGTGCGCTCACGGCGTAAGAACGACAGGCGAGACGACTCTATCTGAGCTCTTCACTGCTCGCACCTTTTAGACTCTCCAGCAAAGGCTCGATGCCCTTGGCGTACAGATCCACCGCATCTGCATAGTGCCCGGACTGGTCCGCGTCGATAGCCGACTGGATCAGGTCCGCGATCTCGTCCGCCGCGCTGCGCCGCCGCCAGAGAAACATCGTGATTCGCTACTTGCTTCTTCGTTTCTCATTCTTCTTGCAGCACAACATCAGTACCATCATTTCAACCAATCAAAAGTACCTTGAATTTGTTTACAACCAATGATCAAGTCGAATGTGATTGACCTCCTCGTTGCCACAAAGCAAAGCAACAGCTCGGGGATTCGCCAACATGCTCCGCCGAGCGACCTCCCAGTTCGCGCGGGCAGTGCGCGCGCACGCGCAGCCGTCTATCGCGCCCGCGGGCTCGCGCTTCGTTCACATTAACGGTTCGCTCGTCGTCAACTTCTCCCGCGGTGATTTCAGTCGCTCATGAGATGTGGTGCAGGCAACCAGGTCCGCACGGGCATGGCGCTCGACCTCGATGGACGGATCTACCGCGTGACCAAGAGCCAACACGTCAAGCCCGGCAAGGGCGGCGCCTACGTGCAGTGTGATCTAAAGGAGATTAAGACCGGCAGCAAGACCAACCACCGCTTCCGTGCGGCCGAGAGCGTCACCAAGGCCGCGCTCGGGCCGGACGAGTGGTTCCAGTTCCTCTACCAGGACGGTGACAAGCTGCTGCTCATGCACAACACCTCGTTCGAACAGGTACGCGGATGGAATGATTATAGTTAACTAGCAGAGTTAACTCTTGTTTTTTGCTTTGCCATGAACAGCTCGAAGTGGACAAGGAGCTCTTCTCGAAGCGCCAGCTCGAGTTCCTCGTGGAAGGCACGGCGCTGTCGCTGCAGATCGTGGACGGTGACGTGCTCTGGGCGAATATGCCCGAGTACATCACGCTCGAGGTCGTGCAGACCACGGCCAAGGGCGTCGCCGACTCAGCGCTGAGCGTGAAAGACGCCAAACTCTCGAACGGCGCGGTCGTCAAGGTGCCGCTGTACGTTGAAATCGGCCATCAAGTGCGCGTCGCCACCGAGGACGGCTCGTTTGTGGACAAGGCGTAGGGGGAGTGATGATCAATTCAGCACCTATGCGCAACCAGCACAGTGCAATCACTGGTTGTCGCATGATGTCGTTCACGATGAAAGTTCCTTTTCTTCTCATCCGCCTACAACGCATCTCTGCGAGTTTCCGTGTCCATGACGAAGGTTCCTTCCGTCGATTTTTTTAGGAAGTGAGATCGTGAAACGGCTTCCCGCGCTGGATCAACCAATCAATGCACTTTGACATCATTTTCAGCCAATCGAAATCGTTCGCGACCTTTCGTCCTTGGCCGATTTGGCCCCAGCTGCTCTGGGTTGATGGCATGGGTTGGCGAGTCAGCAGCTCCTCATCCACGGCCTCTTGCCGACGATGAGGGGTGCGGCAAAGTGTGCGCTTGGGGCGGTGACAGCGCATCGCCCCTTGTGTGTCGAGGCTGCTCGAACCTCAAGCGGACCTGTGTGCATTCGACCCATTCACTCATTTCGTTTCGACCCACCAGCTTCGAAGACGACTTGAAGCTGGGAAACAGAGGACGATTCATCAACACCTTTGCGTCCTCCATATATACAGTCAGTTCGTTCAACGCGCTTTTGCAGCACCATCTCGAAGAGAGGTGGAGCTCTCGGTGGTCCTTTCCCCAACTCATTCTTACACTTGCTGCGCTTCGTCTACAGCTTACCATGACTCAAATGTCCACGCGCAGCAACTCACCCTCCAGTCAGCCATCAATGGCGGCAGCAATCCTCCAGCGACGCCTTGAGCGCCAGCGCTTTGACTCGGCCGACTACGCCATGGCGATGCAGCAGCGCCAGCAGCCCATGCTGCCGCCGCGCGTGCGGCTCCCGTTGTTCAACGCGGCGCAAGTACCCGCGCCCACGCGTCTGGTCAGCGACGATTTCTCTGATTGGGTGCAGTGTGAAGCGGAGCCTGAGCCCGAGTCTGAGCTTGCGTCGTCGTACGACTGTGATCGGCCGCGTGTGCCGCGTCAACAAGTGCCGCGCATCCGCCTGCAACGCTTCGATTCGGCTGACTGGGCGATTCAGCTGCACCAAGAGAAGACCATCGATGAAGCTGAGGACAGCGTCTCAAGCGTCGCCAACACGGTTGCCAAGCTCCGACTGGAGCGCCACGCGTTCACGACCTGCAGCTTCGTGACGACGCCACTCGCATCGCAGCCGCAGCACTTTGTCAAGAACGCGTAGGCAGAGCCAAGCCCTCGGTCGCCCTGTAGAAACAGAACACAACCGCCGTATAAACCAACCAACACCACGCGTATACAGAAGGAGTAGAGTAGAGTAAGCTGTAGAGTAGAGAGAAGATAGAGGGAGGTAGCCATTTAGCGGCACATGTAGATGTTTTGATGTGAAATATCTCCTTCCACCATTTTGCTCTTCGCTTATGTACGATTTATCAGGTTTCGATCACACATTTCAAGCATGGCGGGAACATGGACGCTCAACCGTCACGTGCTGGGTACGCTAGCTAAACGATACATATCCCCCAGGCGCGCCCCACTCATGACAACGTGATGCTCGCCGCCTAATAGTGCTAGTGGTCGCGATGGTCGTTGCAGCGTACCAGATGCTCAAGCTGGAGCAGCGCCGCACGCAGCGCGACCTCCAAGTGGATGAACAGGTTCGCAGCTTGGCATTGGCATTTGGCGACGGTGACGCGGCTGTAACCTTTGGATCATCCGTGTACAGTTTGACGTAGCTGTCAAGATTCTGCGTGCACATGTCATGCATCTGCACAGCGCCGACTACCACGTTTTAGTCGCAAGCAAAACTGCAGCGCCATATTCAGGGCCGGCGGATCCAAGAAAGATCGCGGATCTGTCCGCACTTGTGGTCAACCGCACGCCTGCCATCCCTCGTATTGGTGCGTTGCTGTATTGTGCAGCTAGGGGGCATGACTGATGCGCTAACGAGTTGGTGGGAGTGGCGCTGGTACAGAAGCTGAGCTCTTGGTGGAATTGGCGAGAATCAGTTCACGATCTACCGTCCCGATACCCGATTCCAATCCGAAACACCGCACAGCGCCAAAAAGACAGCGGAACACCAAGCAGCCGCCCGTTTCTCCGGTGCTGCGCTTTCACGTGTACGACCACAGGACGATGGCCGAACTGGCGGCGGTACGAGAAAAAATTGGGCGTGTTGCGTGAATGGAGCCACAAATTTAACTGGAAGATTTGTGTTGTTGGCAGGTTCTTGAGCAGCGCGGAATCGCCCGAGTCGTCCGTGAACCAGATCCCTCCGAATGATTTCGCCGTTTTCAGCCTCGATATGAAGCGTCCGAGTCGTCTCCACCGTCGGATTCACTGGTGAGAATCGCCGCCGCGGCCGCTTGCTGCTCTGGGGTGGCGATCCGAGAAATGGCCAATCGCTCAGACGCTGTGGTCGCACGACGCTGAAGAAACTTGCGCGTACTCTCACCGTGTCGCAAGCGAATGAAGCGCGACACGTTGCGACAAGAATCGAGACGTAGCATGTCGAGATGTGGAAATGCTATTTCAAGAGCTTCGACGCCGACATCAGTCATTCGCGTACCCTTCGCGAAACGCGACCCAGCATGATCAGACTCGCATTCCACATCGAAGGGATACAAACGATGAGCTCAGTCAGTGTACCTTGAGATCTAAAAGCTTGAGACCACCACACATTCTGTCTGGTGCGGAGAACTCGACCATTCCTTGGTCGCTCAAGTTGTGGCAATTCTGTGGAAACGAGTCAGTACTAAATCACCCCATCTCTACCACGACGACGGGCATCAATAATGACAAACCTGCAGGGAAAGATACTTGAGACTGGTCGCGACGCGGGAGACAGCGCGCACACCCTCGTCTGATATAGCCGTGTTGTCCAGAACCAGAACCTCCAAAGCTATCAACACGGTAGAATCCTGCCCACGACAGCGATGAGAATTGCTCGCCCGATCAGCCAATGCCAATACAGACAACGCACCGGGAAGAAGTCGAAGCCCGAGCAGGAGGTTAGATCGAGGAGGCGGAGGCTTTGATATCTCGCCTGCACAAGACTCTGTAGGTCGTCGATATGAGTTGCGCGAACATAACTGTCCGCAAAAGTCCAGGTTAGATCTTGCAGTGCAGCGACAGTCCCCGTGCACCTTCCAAACCTGATCGAGAGCTCTTCCAATGCAGACGAATGCTGGGCGAGCACACGAAAGATCGACGATTCGACATACACCGCTCCTGCATAGAAGCACACGGTTAGTGGTGATTGGCCACTCCCCAACCAGGAGACTACAGGAACCTCACCAGTGAGTTCCAGACGCCTAAGCTGGTCACCGGAATGCGCGATCAGCGACGCTATCGCCGGTGTTTTAATCATGTGGCAGGCATTAAAGCGAATCGATCGCAGTCGCGCCGGCCGTGGCTCCCAGCGGACAAAATTGAGGAACTGACAGTCGAGCAGCTCCAGTGTCTAAACAGCACATAAGAAAATCACGTTTCTCAAGGATGATGGCACTCGACTGCGCGAGCACCAACGCACCCGGAGTTCGGTACACGCCGAAAGCAGATCAAAGATCTGTTTGTTCGAGAGCCTGATGGAAAACGGGAACGTTGGGCACGGTGAGCACGCAAGAGCGAAACGATGGTACGCACGAGTAGGCACGCATGTGCAACAATCCAGTGTGGAGTTTCAGCGCAACGAGACTCGCGTCATCCAGTGAAAAGCCCGGCAGCACCACTCGCGTGAGGTTGCCATTCACACGCGCCAGCATCGCCTTGAGGTGCACCCGGGAGACCTTTTTCATGGACATCGTCGAAAAATCCAGCTCATGGATCGGCAGTTCGAGCTGACTGAGTCGCTTCCAGCGCTTGCACACGCTCTCGGCCTTGATGCGATCGGGCAGATACGGTAGAAACGACAGCACCGCGCGCTCGCCGACGTCACTAAGTGTGAGCGTGCCTCCTGGCTTGCGTGTGCACGGCGCGGAAGCGCACTTTGCTCGCTTCGGGCGTTTGGCCGACGCCGCCCGCTTCCGCGCTGGGAGCCCACTGACGCCTTCAGCGACGCGTCGGCCCATGGCGGAGGGAACAGATGACGACGAGGTGAAGGAGAAGCCGCCGTCGCGCGTGGCGCCGCGTCGGGTGGCCCGTCTTGGAGCCATTAGTCCTTGACACAGTATAAAATGGCCCAGTGCAGAATGGGTTGCTGAGACTGTGGCTCAGCATGTGGCTCGATGGTTGAGGACGGTGGTTCTAGCGTGCGGGCTGATGGGGGAGACCTCCAGAATGGCTTCGATCCTCTACCAACAGTTCGACATGCGTTCATATCAAGTCGCGCGAGTGCAATACATGCTTGCTGCTGCTCCTCAAGCACAGCCCACATCTTGCACCTTGAAGCTTTCCCTACATGGCTGCGCTCAAGCTTTTGGTTCGAGTTGGTGCCAAACTCTTTCTCCGCCACCGACCACCATTTGACACTTTGCTGGTACGTGGCACTAGCCCAAGGTGGATTGGGTTCTGGCGTTTTTGCCTCTTGTGGCTTATCCAAAGGAACTCACTCTGCTGTTGCTAGCCAGCTGGAACTGGAGACACGTCCGTCACTCGAGGTTCACAATCAACATCATACGAAGCTTGAGGATGATCAGGAAAACAGTTCGATGGAAAAGGATACGCGTGTCGCCAAGCAGCGAATCAACAGTCAACTGCACTGGATGATGGATGATGGAGAAGCTTCACCAGCACTTTACAGCAGAAAGTGGTCCTTTCGACGCGAGTGGGCAGAAGGGTCTTTAAAAGACCCACATGACAACGACGTCCATTTGCCCACCACGCTTTATGGGTGTCCTTTTGCCGCGTGATTGCAAAGGTGCCAGTCGATTGATCAGGATGATAACATCGTTGGTGACTCGGAAGTCTCAAACTTGAACAGTGCTCAGTCCACATCGAAAAACCTAGACAACCATCCATATCTGTTATAGAGGGATGAATTCCACCATAATCCCATAGTTAATTGCTGGTATTTTGAAAAATATGTTCTTACACAAATTCATCTGCTTCAATTCGAGCATCTGATTGGCTCGCCAGATCTGCTGGATTCTTCAGTGCCAGATCCAGCCGTCGAGTCGGCGCGCCAGCTGGCTTTCGAGAGGCTCGTGGCCTTCAGTCCTGTATGCGGCCGCACCATTGAGTCAGTGCGGCTAGGCGGGATCGACCATTCTCATTTATTGTCTCGGGGTCGTTGTCTGCGTCGGGTGGGAGAGGCACTTACTCATCCAGCACAGCGCGCGGACCGCCGCCGATCGTGGAACATTCCCCATCTCTCTCCGGCCGCCCCACCGAGTCATGCATTCGTCGCAGCGCAGTCGCGGGCCGCCGAGCTCCGCGATGGACTCGCCCGGCGAGAGCAAGTCCCCGTCGCAGGCGCGCTTCTTCACACTGAGCGCGGACGAAGGTAAGCCCTCGGCTGTGGCCACGCCCTTTGTGTACGGTACGCCGCTCAAGAAGAACTACAAGACCTGGCCGTTCACCGTCGTCGGGCTCAGCGCCATTGTGGTCGCCTTCGCCTACATCTACCACGAGCTGCCCGAGTTCCGCACCGGCATGCGTTACTCCATCTACACGCTCTTCGGCTCCAAGGTCGAGGCCGGCGCCTGGGTCGGCGGCCACCGCGAGGTCGCCGACTTTGTCTTCTTGCTGCTGTTCGTGGGGCTGCCCACCATGGTCGGCGGCATCGTGCTCGCGGTCGGCAACGCGCTGCCGCCAGTGCCCACGGGCATCCACCGCACGATCTTCCGCTTCCTCAAGCGCAAGATCCTCGTCGGCCGCATCAACCTCTCGTACGCTGAGAGCATGGCCGTGCTCGTCTTCCTCGGGCTCAACGCGATCTGGTTCTCAGCCATCTTTGGCCGCAAGTACGAGGCCTTGGAAGAAGCCGGCGCGACCGACTTTGAGAGCCTCTTCCGCCTCGTCGGCTACACGTTCGGATTCAACGCCATCCTGTGCTTCTCCATGCTCATCCTGCCGGCCACGCGCAACTGCTTCTGGATGCTCTCCATGGGCATCGACTACTCGCACGCCATCAAGTACCACCGCTGGATCGGGTTTCTCACCGTATTCCTCGTGTTCGCTCACGCCGTGCCGTACTACAAGGGCTGGTTCACGGCGGGCTCTTTTATTGAGAGCGCGATGCCCTGCTTCAGCTGTGACTACGGAGAGCCTAGCAACAAGAAGCGGCTGCAGAACTTTTTCGGGCAAGTGGCTCTGCTCTGCGTGCTGATCATCGGCGTGACGTCGCTGAACCCGATCCGTCGCCGCTACTACGAGCTCTTCTACTACACGCACCACCTCTTCATCGTGGTGCTCATCGCCTCGTGCCTCCACTACCCGCAGTTTGTCATCTGGATGTACCCCGGTGTGTGTCTCTTCCTCATGCACCGCATTCTCGCGCGCACCCAGGGCGGTGTGCCGTGTGAAGTCGTTGACATGGAGGCCATCCCAGGTGAGATCACGCGTCTCGTGTTCCGTCGCAGCCCGGGCAAGTCGGGCCACTATCACGCCGGTCAGTTTGTCTACCTGCATGTGCCGCTGTTGTCACGTACGCAGTGGCACCCGTTCAGTATCAGCTCGTCGCCTATTGAGTATGAAGACACGTTCACGGTCCACGTCAAGGCGATCGGAAACTTCACCAAGGAGTTGTTCGCGGTCGCCATTCAAGCTCGTGAGGAACGCAAAGTGCCGCTCATCTACGTGGATGGGTACTACGGCAAGATGTCGGACGATTTCCAGCACTACCCGGTGCTGGTCATGGTCGCCGGAGGCATCGGTGGAACGCCGATTATCAGTATTGTGGGCAAGATCCTCGACGGTATGCGCAACAACGACCCGGTAATGGCCAACACCATCGTGTACTGGCACTGGACGTCGCGAGAGATTGGTATCTTCCACGAGTTCGAGCCGTTGCTTGACGCGATCCAGCAGTTCGATCCAGAGCAGACGCGCTTCCGCGTCCGCCTGTGCTTCACCGGTGATCAGCATCTCGGCGGTGTCGAGATCCCGAGCGGGATCACCCTCAAACCGATGGACGACACGAGCATGGTGCCAACGCGCCCCTTTTACCAGTCGGCCCGCTCGGCCACGTACCAGATGCTGCTCTTCTTCGTGATCTTCACGGCCAGCTTCCTCGCGCTCTTCTTCATGCGCATGGGGTACCCGCTTCTTGGCGAAAACCGATGGAACCAGAACATGTGGCCACTCCAGCGGTTCATGGAGCTCTTAGTGATGATCCTCGGCGCCGGACTGGGCTGGGTTGTCGCGACGGCCGAGCCCAAGCCTCGAGCCATGAGTCGCATGGACAAGACGGGCATGATGGAGGGCAACAACTTCGGCATGACCAAGCGCGACAGCGAGCGCAGCTCTGGCTACTCGCACACTCTGTCCTTTGATGGCCAGGAAGTGCAGTTCAACCACCCTGTGAGCCGAACGCGTCTCAACGTCAAGGAGCTCATGAGCGAGGTCGTGAAGGAGCAGTCGCACAACTTCGCGATCAACGTGACTGGTATCGGCACCTGGGTGTCTGGCCCGATGCCGCTGATCCACGCTGTCGAACATGAGGCCCAGACGTACGCCGGCATCTTCGACGTTCACTACGAGGAATTCGAGATGTAAGGTCGACGTTTTTGTCGTAGACTTTTGGTGTCTAGTGAAGTGCTATGTAATTGACGAAGTCATTTTTAACCCCTATCATGATTTCCAATGTGTCGGCTGATCAATGACGTGAGTATGTTATGGTACCAGCCGACAGAGACATCACCAGGCAACGCCGCTGAATCAAGCTAGGTCACCCGCCAAGCCTTGGATATGAGTGTGTAGTAGTTCGGGTTATCCATTGGCTGCAGTGTTTAAGGATAACATGCCGAAGATGCCCACAGGAAGGGCGGTCACCAAAATCGCCAAGATCATACAAGCGCGCGAGAGGAACATGTGTCAACGGCAAGTGGAGAAGAAAAGTACACAGCGCTTTTTCAACAGTCGGCGAACTCGTCGTAAAGCCCTCTTCGGATTCATTAACTCGGTGGCGCAGCACGAGCAACAACCTACACGCGGCTCGGGTAGAGCATGATACGCACGCTGTTCGAGATGCCCTCGGCCGGGAGGTTCTTGGTGAACTTGGCGCGGACGAGGCCGTTGTTGCCGTGCGAGCGGCAGACCTTGCCCCAGATCACGCGGAACTTGGAACCGTTCTTCTCCGACTTGCCCTTGTAGATGTAGGCGATCTTCTTACCGAGGTAGAAGTCCACATCGTCCTTGTCCTGGAGACCCTGGATTTTGATCAGGGCGGTGTGGGCGTGCTGGTTCGTCTTCGAACTACAGCGAGCGTCCTGTGTGAGCTCTCTCGCCATACTCCAGAATAACACAGGGCCAAGCACCATAAAATGCACTCACCGCTTGTAACCCACAAACACACCCTTCACGTAGAGACGAGTTGGCTGACCCGAAGAAGCGACCATTTTTCTAAGCTCTGTAAACACCAGCGCACACCAATGTCAGTGCTTCTGCACGACGATATCTCCGCCAGCCCGTTCCGAGAAGCTCGGACTAAAACGACGCCCAGCGCGCTCTGTCTCTCTCTCTCTAGCCCTCTCATTGTCCAGGCCACTTGTCGTCACGTCACAGCTTTGCTCTCGCTCCTTGTCAACCTGGTCAACCGCTTCATCGCTCCTGTAAACTCGACCTCCGCTGCTGCTGCCGCTGCCACTGCTGTTTCGTCTCCCGTTCGATCAGCATCCTGTTCACTGCGTCGGCAATCGCGTTGCGAGTCGGTGGAGAGAAGCAGAACGCGAGACAAGAGAGAGAGAGAGAGAGAAGACAGAAGGCGCGCGTGCTCCATCGTCGCCGCTGCATCATCGTCACGGGCAGAGCGGTGGGGAAGAAAGAGGCTCGTCATGCACGCACCAGTCGATTGAATAGAACGAGCGAGGGACTGAAGGTTTGGAGTCCTATTGCGGCGCCCCACAAGCGCTTCCACTCACAATTGACCCAATCGGTTGGCTCCTGGGCCAACAGCGCTACCTGCTATAAAGCATGATTCGAGAAAATGATACCTTTGATAAATAATGTGTAATCCAAACCACTCAAAAGGTCTCAGGCCGACTATCCCTCATGTTGGCATCCAGTTGGCGAGAACCTCTCTATTCCCATATGGTCGGCTCACCTTCGCATTACAAAGCGCAAGTCATGTCCACGCCTAATGTGGTCCACATAACTTTGGTCGAAACATCCTTAGTATCTCTGGAAACTGTAGCCATCCCTGGAAATGCAGATTCTATTGACAGTGAGAACCATGATCATCACGCGTCTCGCACCCCAGCACAAGCGACGCTGCGTCTTAATCTATCTTCTGCCACCGCCGCGGTTAGACGACGGCGCGCGATCTCGGTTCGGCGATGACGAGCGCCCACGGTGGGGCGACGACGAGCGCGAGGACGAATCCGAGCGCGGGCGGCTTCCCGAGCGGCTGGGGCGCCTTTCGCCATCCCCCTGAGACTCAAAGTCCGAGCGACTCGAGCGCTTGTTCTCGCTCCACTTGGACGCACTAGACGAACGGCTCGAACGCTTGTCATCAGCCCACTCGGACGAGCTGGACGAACGGCGTGAAGGCGTGTTCTCCGTCCACGCATCCGTCCGCGCAGGCGAAGTGGCTCGCTTGCTGCTGCTCCACTCGGAGGAGCGAGCAGACAGCCGCTCACCGCCGCTCTTCTTGGGCGAACGAGCACGGCGCTCGGTGGGCTCGGCCGATTCGATGCCGGCGACGCCCAGGATGCCCATCTTCTTGAGGATCTTGGCGTCCAGCTTTGGCGTCTCTTTGAGACCAATGGTGTCGCTGTACTGCTTCGCCATTTCCACGAGCTCTTCCTTGTTGATACCAAGACGACGCAAGTTGGAGTGGTAGAACCCGAGCCACGCCTGGTACGATTGGACCGCTGACTTCTCGAGCTCTGGGTTGGACGGAAGCGCCTCGATAGCCTTCATGGCGCGGCTCTTCTCCAGCGGCGTGTGGACGTCCGACAGCGTGATCTTCAGAATCGGGAGCCCGCGAAGTTCGTTCAGGAACGGCTTCTCGAACTCCGACAGCACCAAGATGCCGTGGCCCGTGGAGCCACCTCGCGCCGTGCGACCGAGACGATGGATGTAGTGGTCGCGGTCGGTGAGACCGATCTGGAGAACCAGCGTGACGTCCGGGTAGTCGACACCTCGCGCCGACACGTCGGACGAAAACATCATGACGCGACTGGACGAGCGGAACTTGTCGGCGGTCTTGGTGCGCACGACCTGGCTCTTGCGCGAGTGCATCTCCAGGACGCCCTTGAACCCGGCGGCGGTGAACAGCTGCGCCATGAACTGGGCGGCGCGGGCCGTCGGGAAGAACACGATCACCTTGTGGTTGGTGGGGAACTGCGCGATGTGGGCGGTCAGAATCTTCTCCACGGTCGACAGAACGTCGTGCGCGGGACACACGACGTACTCTTGCTTCACCTGGAGGTTGGTCTGGTCGGCGCCGTCCGTGACCGTGTCAACCAGCTCAAAGTCTTTGCGCAGTGCGAGCTTGGTGAGCTCCTGCGTGGACTTGGGCAGAGTCGCGCTGAACAGCAGAGTCTGGCGCTGAGACGGGACGTTGTCCAGGATCTTGACAACCTCATTGCGGAAGCCCATGTCCAGCAAACGATCGGCTTCGTCCAGCACCAGGTACTGGAGCTTGCGGAACATCTTCTTGATGTGGCCCGTGTCTTGGTCGATGTGGTCAAGCAGGCGGCCTGGCGTGGCCACGAGGATGTCCACGGGCTTGGCGGCCTTGAGGATCTGCGCGTCCTTGTTGACCGACGTGCCGCCCACAAAGCAAGCCACATTGAGGTCATGGAACTGGCCGATCTTGCGCGCTTCGGTCGCGATCTGTTGCGCCAGCTCTCGCGTGGGCGAGATAATGAGCAGCGGGATCGAGTTGGGCGTGTTGTCGTGACCGTGGCGCACCATGCGCTCGATGGTCGGCAGCAGGAACGCCATGGTCTTGCCATTTCCCGTCTTGGCCTTGGACAGCACGTCCTTGCCCTCGAAAATGTGCGCGAACGTCTTCTCCTGGACGTCGGTGAGGAAGTCGTACTTGAGCTCTTCGCGGATGGCGCGCTTCGAGTTCTCGGTGATCTCAAGCGACGTGAAGCGCGTGGCCGAGAGGTGGCTATCCGAAGAGAATGCAGCGGCCGCGTGGCGTGGGAATGAGCGCAGCTGCGCATGCGCAAGGCCCGAGCGGGCGCGCAATAGCGACGTGATGCGCATCATGGTGATCTTCGAGTTATGTGCCGAATGAGCTCATCCAGCCGTGGCTCTTCACGCAACCAACGACTTCACAGACAACAACTACGCAACTTGACAGCAACATTAATTATTTCGAGCAACTTCAAAAAGTCAAGTTCAACCAATCGAGCTTCATTCTTGCAGGCGATGGGGCGGAAGCTTATACTGTACCTCTATGAGTGGTTGAGCGCCTCCACGAGCAAGGCAGGAGTCATAGAGGTGGCGATATCGCACAGCAACGGACAAATACTGACCAAATCACAAGAACAAATCCGCACCGTGACTCAGCACTAGACCCCTTTCTGCACAGATTGCGAGACCACCCCACGTACACGGATTTTGGATGAGACGTTGGCCAACTGAGCCACAACTGCTCCACACGGTCGAGAGTTGCAGCGTCGAGAGTGATCACGAACAGCGCATCGTATCCACCAGCTAGCACAGACAGTGAGCATGATAAATTCGGAGAGACCACCCTCCAACGAACGAACGAACCTCCAGGAACACCGGCGATGAGAACGCCCGGAACATTCACGGTTGCGTCAATGAGCGCTTCCTGCTCTTTCGGCTCAATCGGGACGCCAGCAAGCTCGCCCATCTTACGGAATGTTCTACGGACAGTCTGGTATTGATCCCGCAGAACGTATAGCATAGAGCCGATTTGAAGGTCGACTTCGTGCCACTGAAGAAGCGACACGCACAGTCAGATACTCTCCTTTTGAAACACCGTCAAAAAGGAGTAGCGCTGCCATAACGTACTTGGTCTGGACGAACGAGCGCCATCTCGGCGCACTTGTGTGCGAACGCTACCTTGTCTTTGGCCTCCAACCGTCCAATCTCAAGGAAGATTCGCTCAACGGCGTCGTTTCTAGTGGAGAGAGAGCTCACCACGCGAGCCGATTCGACCGGATCCGCCTTTTGCCAGTGCAAAAACTGTGTTCAAACTCCCATTAGACCTGCTGGCATGGAGTGCAGAAAGATGCCGAGGGTTTTGGGAACGAACCTGCTTGACCATGGATACCGTCGCGCTGCCAGTCGATACATCGCCCATGAGAAGGTGGAAGTTGGCTGGAACGTTGAAAGTCGTCTGGATGAAAGCTCAGTCAGAACTACGAGCCATCCAATTCTGACATGTTCAGAAACGCACCATTCTCTCTGCGACCCTCCATTTCGTCTGGTCGCGAATGCATTCCGCCACGGACGCTGGCGTCAGATTCTCAGGCGAAGTGAACGCGTCGAGCATTGATGGCGGAAAACGCGAATAGCGCTGGGAGCCGTAGGTTGCCGTCGAGACGTCGAAGCCACTTCCGATCTGATGGTGCATCATGGAAGAGTTAGCCGTGTAAGAATCTACTGCAGACTGGAGGGATGAATACTCACTTTTCGCTGGACGAAGCAGTGGCTCACTTGCGCGAGGTTGTGAATGAGATCCGGCAACTGCGACTCGTTCCTCATAGAACTGCCCACGGCACCCACAAAGAAGTGGACGATTGCACCGACGAGCGAGGTCACAAGCGCTGCTGAGCTGCCGAGGCCAGTCTTGGCGATAGAGGTCCGGCCCGATTGGGAGTCCGCTAAGTAGCAGCAAAAACAGCGTCAAGATCAGGAGCATGCAATTTCGACAGTCGCGGGTCTGTGATCTCACCGTCCACAATCGGAGGCAGGAACGCCGGGAGCTCTTGTAAACTGGATCGACAAAGCGGCTTGCCAATTTCTTGCAACTATGGACCATGCAAGCTGGTTAGTGTGGGAATCGACCGCATCGGCATTTCTCCAGTATGCGGATACGTACCCGTGAGACTTGCGAGTAAAACGCATTGTCGGCCTCCAGCTGAATGTGCAGCTCCTCTTTGTTGGCGCGCATTTCGTCACAAGTTCGTGTGAAGACCTCGTTCCTCAAGCCTAGCACGCCGTTCAAGGCGCACAGCAGCGTCTCTTCGATGTATGCATTGCGCGCCGAGCCAGTGCTGCTCCAGACCCAAGGAAATACACCAATTGTCAGTGATGCAATCCCCACTGTCACGTACAGACGCCGCCACCGACCTGACGTGTAGGCTCAAACGGCCTCCGTCTGTTTGAGCTGCGGACGCGAGGATCGTTTGGTGAAACTGTGGGCTCTTTACGCGGATCCGCAGCAGCGCAGTTGTGCCGGCGTCGTCGACTTGTTCAGGCGCGTGGCGGCGCGTGATCGTGGTGTAGAACCGCGCGGACGTCGCCAGCACCAGCCCTGAGAACTCGTCGTCGAGGATCAAGTAGCCACCTGTGAGCAGCACCTTCCCAGGCGCCGACACGCGCAGGCTGCGGGCACCGTCGATACTCATCTTCTCGGCGAGAAATTCGGCGTTGTATCTGTGACGAGGAGCTCTATCCATAGTGACATAACAGATCGCTGTTGTATTCCGACTCTCATGTGGTGGCACGCACGATGACACTATAGTGCGGTAAAGTATGTGCTCCACACCACATTCGCCGTTTTGAACCGTGGCGGCTGGCGATCTCCCCCATACAAAGCGCGCGCCAACGCCAACGCCAACGCCAACTCGGACGCCACCGCCACCACACAGCCAGCGATGACGACGAGCGGAGCTCCTGGGCACTCGAGCGCGGGTTCCGTGGCTGCAGCAGCCTCTGCCGCGCGGATGGCGCGCGCCTCCAACGCGGCGGCCAACGCCGGACTCTCGAGCGCCCAGGCCATGCAGGTACAGTACGCACTTGCTGCAACTGTAGCTGCTAGGAGGGAGGAGCTCACGAGACTACTCTTTGGTGTGCCAGCTGCAGATGAGCCAGCAGCAGACCAGCGCGACGACGACGCAGCTGCAGCAGCGCGCCGCGGCCGCTGCGCAGTATCTCAACAGCGGCCAGCGCAAGCCCACGTCGCGCGACGTGCAGACCATGCTCGAAAAGAACGAGGCCGCGTTGCGCGCGTGGACCTATCTCCACACTCAGCAGCGTGAGTGAAGCCGCGTTTGCGGGCGGAGATTCTCCATTTCGAACGGATTTCTCACTGAATGCATGTGCAATGGGTGGATGATTGTAGCGGCCAAGCACCTCGTGCCCGAGCACAAAGCCTGGTCGCAAAAGTGTCTCGCGCTGCGCCAGCAGATCGGCGCGCGTCTCGAAGTGCTGGCGTCGCTGGCGGATAAGCAGGTCGCGCGTGAGGACGCAGGCGACAAAACCGCGGCGGCGGCACCGACGGTCAAGGCCAGCGTCGCGTCAGCCAAGAAGCCCAGCGCCGCCAAACCCAAGCCAGCGGCCACCAATGCTGCAGCTCAAGTGGCGTCGGCGGCACTGGCGCAGGCGCAAGCACAGGCCAAGGCTCAAGCGCAAGCTCAAGCGCAAGCTCAAGCTCAAGCTCAAGCTCAAGCTCAAGCTCAAGCGAAGGCTCAGGCACAAGCACAAGCACAAGCACAAGCGCAAGCACTAGCGAAGGCGCGGCAAGCTCAGGCTGCCGCAGCTGCGCGGGCATCGACGTCGACGTCGTTGCAGGCTGCGCCCGTGCGAGCCTCGTCCGCACCGATCGCGTTTCCAGAAGCGTCGCTGCCCATGACAACGAGTGGGAACCAGGCGGGTTTTTACGGCTCGACGGGTGTCCCCTTGGCGTACCCCAGCGCGGCGGCGACGTCGGCCGCGACGACGACCTCGACCAATCCCACCACGTCACAGGCGTTCAACCCGCAAGCGTACGGCAGCTCGGCGGGCTACATGGGCCAGCAAGCCGCGTACATGAACCAGAGCAACTTCCTCATGAACAACGCGATGAACATGCAGGCGGCCGGCATGATGAATCCCCAGTTCATGGGGATGCAGATGGCGGGCCAGATGCCTATGGCGATGAACGGCGGCGCAATGTACAATCCCAACATGTTTGCAGGGTATACTAGTATGGGCATGACCACGACCCAGCTCCCGACCGACCCGTTCAACGCGTCTTTTCAGATGCAGCCAGGATTCAACGTACCCTACGGAATGGGCGGCAACTCGCAGATGATGGGTCAAATGGGCGGCTTTGCGCCGATGCAGAATGCGCAAATGATGATGAATCCCATGGGCTTTAACATGGGTATGGCCCAGCAGCAACCGCAGCAGCAGCAGTTTCAACAGAACACGCCATTTTCGACCACACAGCCTCGGCAGCAGCAGCAGCCACAACAGCAACAACACGCGAGCCAATCCCAGGCATCAGCCCAACCGCAGCAACCGTCTCCTCCTAGCTTTTCCGACGACGACAGCAACATTTTCGAAGGATTGTCGGACGACGCGTTTCTCAGCATGGAATAGAGCGCGCTTTTAGCTGACCAAGCGAGTATTCTTCGTCCTTGAGCAGCGCGTACAGCGCTCGCGTCGCTGCTGGACGATTGAAGACGACGTATTCAGCCGATTCCGGATCGCGAGCGGTACGCTGGACGACGCGGCCGCGGCGCTGATGCGACGCACGCACTCGGATCCAATGGGCAGCTCCACTTTGTTGACTTTGTCGACGTCCGCTCGCCAGGTGCCAGTAGCGCCGATCGAGCCGACGCTTCGACGAGCAGCTCGGAAAGTGGCGGCGCTGGTGGTGGAAGGTCGCCGCGGACTCGAGTGCCAGTCGACAGTCGTGCGGTTGGCGAGTTGGAGACAGCGGGTGGTGGAAAGGCGGCGGTGTCGAGCGACGTTTGGAGTCGGCTGACACGCGCCGGGGGATGTCTCGGGCAGTGCGAAGTGTGGGCACTGAGGGCAGCTGGCACCGTCGCCACGAGGAGAATGGTCAACAGCAGTGTGAATGGAACCAACTGCATTTTCTCTCGGTCGACTGTTCGGCCTCGCAGGCTCTGCAGCGGTCCAGGAACGACGGCGTCGACGCGTTGACCTGGTCTCCGCTCGCATACCTGTCGAACTTGGAAGAGGTCTTCGTGCTGAACGAAGAAAGGCATCGACGAGGAAGTCGGCTGCGGATCGCATAGAAATTGTCCATGGCGTCGCCACTTTTGATCTGTGGGATGCGACGCAAACGGGCGACTGGTCGCGGCGGAACCGACAGCTCAAAGGTGGAAAGAGCGTTCGACCCTGACGTGGCTGGCACTCTCCCAACAAGAAGAAAATAAATCTCTATTTTTTTGCGACGCGGAATGCAAGCGCTCCACACCCCGCCGGCGTCGCAGAAGAGCACGGCGTCGTCCGCGTCGCAGGCTTCGCTGACGTCCATTCAGATCGGCGACGGGTCGTTTTCGCCCGGTGACGTCTTTGTCGAGGCGCTGCTTCCGCGCGTTCGGCTCGGGAATCAGTCGTCGTCGCTCACTTCATCCAAGTCCAACGCGACTCTGGCGTCGTTGCGCGACGGCAGCGGCTACGGCGCAGGAGGAGACCGGCAGAGCGGCACCAGCGATGACGTCGACGTGGAGCCGCTTGGCGACCATGCGGCGGTGCGAAGAGCGCAGCAAGAGTGCGCCACACTGCTCAACGGCAACGCCGTGTCGGTGCTCGAAGACGAAGACGTGAAAGAAGACGTGGTGCAGATCACGGGCCACGTTGCTGAGCTCGTCTTCCCGTGCCGCAACATTTTTCAGTACCTCGTGCTGTTTGTCAAAGACCTGGAGCAGTTTGTGGAGATTTACGTGGACGTCCTGGACGAGAAGCTAGTGTACCGCCAGCTCAAGGCCACGAACGCGCGGTCGCTCGTCAAGGTCGAGGTGGACCGCTGCCAGCTGCCCCTGGTGCTGGGCCCGAGCCCTGGCTGGCGGTACGTGTGTCTGGACCTCCACGACCTCACGCGGCGCGGGTTCGGCACCAAGCACGTGACCACGGTGCAGGTGCGCGTCGCCGGCCACTGCCGCCTGCTTCGCGTCTTCTTCCAGGACGAGCAGTACAGCGACGCCGAGCTGCCGCCGTATCTGACGTTTCTAGGGTAGAGGATCATGCTCAGCACAGTATCCAAGGAGCCAAGCGAATGCCAGCATAATGCTGTAGTGATAATTCTGCGTTAAACGAAGACCCTCTCTTTAAAAAGCCTTTTTTTCCTCTACAGATACGACAAGTTGATGGTGAACTGCGGGTCGCGCTGGTTGCGTTGGCGCGAGACCTCGGCGAAGATACGGTGGTTCAGCCACAGCGACTCGAGGAACTTGTAGCGAGCAGTGTCGAGCCGAAGCGGGCGGCCGCGCTGCAGCCCGACGTCTTCTTCTCCGTGCGCATCCACGTACGGGCACGGAAAGTGCGCCGCCATGCTGCCTCCAATCACCGCGACGCGGCACTGGTCCAGCATCAACACAATGCCGATGCCGCCGCCGCACTCGGCCGCATGGCGCGTGCACTCGCCGACTTGCGGGCCGTGGTTCACGTACGGATGCGAGCAGCACGCGTCGCCGCAGCACAAATACTCGCCGCAGATGAGGCAGATACCCGGGTCGCACGGCGTCTTCTCGCAGCGCGCGCACTTGCGGCCCGACATCATGCCGTACAGCTCGTCGTACTGAACAGGCAGATCGATCAGTCGCGGCTTGGTCATCTGGTCGCGCAAAATGAACATGCTCGCAATGTAGCCTTCGCCGCAGCCTTCAGCGTGCTCGCATTTGTCTCCGTTTTTGGCGGTCGCCAGGAAGCTCTTGCTGTTCATGCGGTCTACGCACCACTTCCAAATCTGAGCAAACACATGGTTTGGGCTCGTGGCCACATCGACGACCGTCGGGATCGTCATCGCTCCGGCAGATGCGCTTGGCGTCGATTCCGAATCCGACAAACACCGCCAAAAGAGCTTCATACGACGCACCAAAAGCGCGTTAAAACTCTTGATGCGGTGCAAGCGCGTGGTCACGTCTTTTCTGGTCAGTGGCTTAAGAGTCTCGTCCGGTTCCAAATCGATGATTCGATGAAGAAGCAGCAATACTGCATATTCTTCCGAGCTGGGGTTAGCCTCGCTGTTCAGCAGCTCACGGACCACATCGCGCGCTGACTTGGGTTTCGCGACTGCTGGCATTGAACCAGATGCCACAACAGAACTCTCCGCGTTAGCCTGACGTGCCATTCTGCTGCTCCTGCGCGTGGGTCGGCCCGTTGATTCCTCCACACTTGGGACTTGGCGGCCTCCGCTCGCTGACACTTCCTCCACAATTGAGAATTTGTCCTGCATTAGTGAGCGTTCGTCGGTCTTCGACTGCACAAAGAATTCCGCGTGGATGCGCTGAAGCAAGTCGGCCACACTAAACACGGGGATGAAATCCCAAATCGTCGCAAGGGAATCCGCAATCACGCTCGAGATCACAAACGCAGTGAACGTGTCGGCGACCAGCAGCCCCAAAATTGTTCCGCGCAGGCACGCGTCGATCGAGCCGAGCACCTTAGTAAACTTGCGATACTCCCGCTTGGTCTCCGTGTGGATTGGATTGCACCGCTTCGATGTCTCCCAGATCACCTTGGCGTCTTCGCTGTGTTCGAGCAAAGAAAACGACCAGCGGCAGAACTTGGTCACGGCGACCAACGACGTAAACTCCTTCTCCAGCGACGGCGAATACGTCTCCGTGAGAGAAGCAACCTCCCCAGAGCCACACAACTTCTCCCCGTCGTCTTCGGCGACGTTCAAAAAAGAGGCCAACGAGAATGCACACGCAGACCACAAGTAGGGGGCGCCCTTCTCCAGACTTCCGTGGGGCTCCCACAAGGTCTCTTCGAAGTAATCTCGCCACTTGTCATGAAGGATGTTCTCGTTGCCGCCAAAGTTCCCGTCACGCCCAAACACATCGCGGTACCAACCAGGAACCTTTAGCTGTTTCTCCACAATCTGATACCACGGAGTCGGCTGATCCTGTGCATCAGCGTCGCCCTGCGTGATCACCAAACGGTTCGACCGGCTACCTGCAGGGTTGGACGTCGGGATGAGAAAGTTGCACAACGTCTTGCACAACGGACACAAAAATTGCGTCATCGAGGCGTCAGGATCGATCGCTTGGACGCCGTCGAAATCTTCTCCTCGAATCGCCTTCTCGTGAAGGGAGCGAATGTACCGGTCCAGGCAGTGGATGTGGACTGCATGTTGACAGGTGCGAATGTGGAGCCCACATGGCGTCAAATGTAGAGGCACACTCTCGCTGCGTGAACCTGCTCGCGAACGGCGTGGACTCTGGTGGAGATGGTGGTGGACGTGGCGGTGGTGGTCGTGATCTCGATGGTGGTGGTTGTGATGATGGTGGTGGTGATGATGATGTTGGAAGTCGTCTTCGTCTAGGTCGTCACTGTCGTCGTCGAAATCACTATCCATGTCCACCACCGGGTCAGTTCGTCGTGCGCCAGCGACTCCAAGAGGCGCCGCAAGAGGCCGCGCGGCACCACGGTCGCGGCGATCAGGGCTGACACCGGCTGCTCCATGGATAGGAAGCGGGAACAAGCGCTGGTCTTCTCTCAAATCGAGCACGCCTTCGAGCATTTCTAGATCTTCGTCGTGGTCGTTCATCAGAAAAGCTTCGATTCCGGGACGTCGGCGTTGGTCGCGGGCAGGCTGACCCGCATTCGTTGCGTTGTGGCGAATCTGACGCTGCGTATTGACTGCAATCAGGTGAGGCATCGGAGGGTCCAGCATGAGCTCTTCGTCAAACCCATCGTCCATGTACCAATCTGGAAACTGCGCCGCCAGCGCGCGAAGCGCGGGAGACGCTGAATTTGTTGACACACTCGGGCCGCCCGAGCAGAGATCCATCTTCTCGATCAGCGCCTTCACCTGTTTGCGAACTTCAGCGCCGCGTGCGAAAAGTGCTTCTTCTGGCTCGGGGCGGAATGATCCGGTGAGAACCGTCGACTGATGGACGTACGCTGCCACGCCCATTTCGCCCTGCGTCGACGTGTCATGGCACAGGATACACTTGTGGCTCGCGTTCTTCTCTTCGTCGGCGGCATCAGAGAGACGCACTCGTTTTTGTTCTTCACTCTCCGCCTCTCGCTCGTCTACAGAGGCGCGACGTTTGCCAAGTATAGATGGACTCCTGGTCGACTCGCTTTCGTCTCCGTGTGAAGCCCCGAATTCCTCATTAGCAACCTCGTCCTCCTCCTCGTCCATGTTCGCCATCATTGCCTGAAAGGCTGCTTGTTGACGAGCCATGGCCGCGAGCGCCCGCTTGCGCGCGTCATCCTTGCGCTGCTCGAGGCTTTGCCCTGCGTCGCTTACTTCCTCAGTAGCCGTTGATCCTGATTGACTCGACGAGCGCTTCTTTGCATTCTGCTCAAGCTTCCTCTGCTTAAACTGCTTCAGTAGGTTCGCGCACGTTGTCGAGCTATGTTCGATTTTGGTGAGTAGCCATTTGAGAGTCGTGAACTGGTCTTCGTCAAGGAAAGATGAAGAGCTCCCACTGTCCGACAACGACCAAAGCAGCGTCATCACAGACGTGTCTCCCAAGGCTCTCGTGGTCGAGCTGAGCGAAGTCCAGAACGAGACTTCGCCACTGTCTTCTCCTTTCTCGCTTTGGGAATCCTCAGCAGCGTAAACTCCATGGACAAGCAGATGCAGCGTCGTCGAGATGACGGCATCCGAGATGGACGACCCCAACGATGAGCTCCGCTTGGCCTCGTCGGAGCTCGAATCTTGGGCCAACTTCCACAGGATCATGTGCACCATCGCGAGTGTCGCCTCGCTGGTCAGAATATCACGAGCCTTGCGCAAAAATGGCAGGGGGCGCCTCGCGCGCTGGAGAGGTGCGATCTTCGAAGGCTCCGACGACTTCGCGCGGTGCTTCTGGCGCTGGATCTTGCGGTAGTTGGTCCATCGATCACGCGCGAGCTCGTGCGCTTCCCGGTTTAAATGCAAGAAATATGGGTTGTACGCTTCGAGTAGACCTTGCTTTAGCTCGTACCGCCCTGGATCAAGACCAGAAGGTGGCGAAAAATCGGCCACTCGCGTCAAAACCTCTTCCAACTTGGCCACGGACACATCATCTTGGCCGGTGGGGAGCATTGCCACGTCGAAAAGTTTGCTGAATGACGCAGGCTTGGCGCACAGGTGCTGCAACATCTCTTCCTCCATGAAAAGGCTTTCGTACGCTTCCCCGCTAGTGCTGGGCAAACTCGTTCCCAACACGATGACCAGCCTCAAGAATTCTTCAACAATTTGATGCACCTGCTGATCGTCCACACCTTCTTCACGACTGGTATAACCCATTTGGCCCGCCAAGTCCGGCCTGTTCGACGCCACATCGGGAATGAAGAACTCTCCGATCTGGAATCGATCAATCATGAGCGAGAGCAACGTGTCTGGACCGAGGAGCAGGATGCCGACCTGCAGCAAAAAGACGTCCGCGTCTCGATAGTGCACGCAATACGGCAGCGCCGAGTAGTTGTACAACTGCGCCATCATATTCTCCTCACCGTTGCGTCGCCAAAGGTTAGACTGGATCTGCGAAGCCATGACCAGACTGCGGAGTGGGAGTTCGATGAGTTCCAAACGTTGATCAAACGAAAGCTGCTGCAGTGAAAACGCAGAGAGCAGTCCCTCTGCTTCCAGCACGTCTTGCAGCCACGTCACATGGAAAGACACATGCCGGATTGATGAGGCCAAGAAGCGATGCAATGGCACATGAAGAGATGTCGGGGCACTTGCGACTGTGAAGTCGTACACAGAGAATGAACCGTCACTCACCGCGCTGTTGTCCACGCGCAGCATCTGGATCGGTTGCAGTTGCTTCTTCTTTGTAGCTTGGTTCACCGCCATCGATGAGTTGATCACAGCGTCGATCACAAACTTGAATATACGAGAGACAACGTGTTGGCGATCGGCTAATATCTCGGGAGTGATCCCGTTCCACGACACTGGGAAAATCGAGTGGATCCGAATACCGAGATTGAACATCGAGAGCCACGAATCGGACTCGTACTCCACGTGGCTCTGGCGTATCCCGCGTCGGGTTTGCAAGTCGCCATTCTGAAGCACTTTCAGACTCGATACCCACAGCGCAAGGTTCCTGTCGTCGCAGACGAGCTCATTCGGCATCGCGCCAACGTTGAAAACGTACTCGAGATCGTCGATGCAGTGCTTGTACTTCTGGCTGCTCAGCGCAGGATGATCGACGTTCAGAGTGGGCTGGGTGCTTTGTGTACCGGACGGCTTGTCGACTGCTGCCTGAAGAACCTTCTCAGTGGCAGCGAGGATTTCGTACGCGAGTTGAGGCTTGGTTGAATCTTTCTCGGACTCGCTCCGCGTGTACTCCTTGACAAGCTGTGGGACGGTCAAAAACTGCACAGCGAAGTCGAAGATGGACTCCGGAGATGTGCCCAAGCCTTTTAAGTAGGACGCCGTCATGGCTCCATACGAATTCGCATACGTCTCAAGCATACACTTGCGGAACGTTTTGTTCAGCATGTGTTCACGAAGCAGTGCATGGCCAAGATGTGCAGTACGTTTGCGCAGGGCGCAGTCCCATCGCACCATGAGAGCGAGCAACGAGGCGGGCGCCTTCACATCCCGCTGCACGTAAAACTGCCGGACAACAGCAGCGCAGCCGTCTCGAATGCTCTGGTGGCGACTATACTCGCGCGTCAACGACACCGACTTGACCAGTTCGGTAATCAAGGCATTGTCACATCGATCTCCGTCACGAAGCGGCAGTGCGCCGGTCACGCTGACGTCCCTGAATCGATACATCCGCTCGAAAGCTCGTTCCACTTCTGTCGACCACAGATTCAAATCGCCTTCATCACCCTTTGTGAGTTGCTCAATCAGTGTCTGGACAGTTGGATGCAGTCGAACTTGGTTCTCTTTTAGAAATGCGGCAGCGCTGACAGCTTTTGCGAAAATGGACGAAACAGAACGCGGCGGCGCCATTTGACAGACTCGTTTCTTGCGAAGAGCGTCGGAGACAATCTCGTAAAGACCGTCAGACGCCATGCTGATGGTGCGAAGCCACTCCAGAACCAACGGAACTCGCTCCATCTGTGCCTCCCACCACGCTGGGGCGACCGATACGTTCAGTGATCCGCGAGCGAGCTTGCCGACGGGAGCGATGCACTTGAGAATATCCATCGTCGCCACAATCGAGTCGCCGCTGCGGTCCGCTTCGCTCACTGTGGCGCGAGCTTGCAGTTTCCCGCAGTCGAGTGCAGCGCACAGCGCATTAATGACCTCGCCAAGCGAATGCACATCGTCGTTGTGGAGTCGGATGCCGAGTTGCTGGACCGGAGGTTGTGTCAGAGGAATGGGGGTTGTTGTTCTCGACGTCGAAGCTGGCACTGGCGCTTCTATCAATGCCGAGCTTCGTCTGGAACCAGACTGGCGTGGTCGTCGACGGCTCTCACCCGCTGTGGTCGAAGCTGGAGGAGCGACAGAGGCCGCTGGAGGCGGAACAGCCGGGTTTGCTCGGGATTCCGCGAGTTCTGAGAGAATTGGTGGAGGGATATCACGCGAAAACAATTCCAGAGCTTCTGTAAACTCGAATCCTTGATCGATGCCCAGAAACACTTGGAAGAGGAAATCGACGACGGCGTCAACAACACTGGGCGCCATCGTCGCCAGCGCTTTGGGCAAATTCTTCTTCTTCACCTCGCTCTTCGCGCCGTCGTGGTCTTCCTCCACGCCAGGGTGGCGAGAGCAGAACCCCGAGCGCTTCCACGCCTATTCGAAACGTATTCGATCTATTAGAATCGTACAAACGATCCCACCGTTAGGTTGATAAGGCCACGTACATGGAAATCTCCGCAGTCACAGGAGCTGCCCGCCGTCGTTCGCTGAAAGTACACGTCGTGGCCGGAATGATCGCTGTGAAGAAAACACCATCAGTTGCACTGCAATTGGTGCCAGAACCAAACAAAATGTATTAAATAAACGTACCCAGCCATGAAGCATTCCTTGCAGATAACGCAGGTCGAGTCGACTTGGCAGTTGCGGCAGCTGTACGCAATCTCGTCGGCCGCGAAGATCACGCCGCAGACGCGCTTGCGCGAGGCAGACGTCAAGCGCGAGAGGATTTGCGTCGGCGCCGCGCTCTTGTCCTTGCCCGTGGCGCACGCGGCCGTCAGCATCGCGTCCAAGAACGGCGCGAGGCCCTTTTGCTGTACCATCTTGCTGGTCAGCGCCACCGCCGACGCTCCACCACTCTCCTCCGCTAGGTCGGTGACTGCTGTGGTGTGCAGCGCGAGCCCCGCGCGTGTGAGAAACGCCACGAGCCGCCGCACGCGCTCGTCCGCCGGGAGCGCAGCGCGCAGGTCGGGCAGACCAGCAGTAGCGGCCGCCTGTTCCATGGAGGCTGCAGCTGCTGCTGCAGCCGCCGCCGCCGTAGCTCTTTGCTTGGCCGCCGCCTTCTCCACGGCCTTGCGGCTCGTGGCCGTGGCCTTGGCCTTCTTGCCGCGAAGAGCCACCATCGTTGGTTGCGCGCTTTTGTGGGTCCTTCCTTTCTTTTCCTTTTCGCTTTGCTCTTGGTTGTTGTTGGCGTTGGGGTACCCGAATAGTGCGCGCATCAGCCTCACTCGCCCCAACAACCAATGCCTCGGAAAGAATGGGACCTTCGGACGACCTTCAAGTCACACACCAAGTCTGAGACAGAACCATCGCGACGTTTCGAAGATACGCGATCATTTTTGAGAAAGATGATGGCCACGCTTACGATCCGAGCGCTCACGACGGGGCGTCCAAGAAGCGGTCAGTGGATCTGGCTGCGTGTGAGTGTGGTGAATACAGAGCGGCAAAGGTAGACTAGTAGGGTGATGCAAATGCTGTTTCTGGAGTTGAAATGGCTTGACGAGCTCCACCCAGTGAACAGGTTCTCTGGGACGCATGGGTCGGCCAAACGCCATTGTCACCGAAGGCAATCCGCAAGATTCCTCCATTCAAGATAGGAGATCGTGTCGAGTGCAATTGTATTGTCGAAGTGTGGGCAGCATCAAGTCGGCGCGACGCGCTGATGCAGTTTGTCGGTCGATGCTGCGTGGAAGTGAACACGTGGAAACCAGTCACCATTTCGGAGCGTTGGTACTCGCTGGACGAATCGTCCACAACGACTACTCAAGCGTGGGAAGAAAGCGAGTCGTTGCAATCATCTGCGTGGCAAGCGAAAAACTTCGCCAGCTCTATGGGGTCGCAAGTCAAAGTCGAACTCATGTGGACTGAAATCGAAACTAAGCCAAATCGGCATGAACCAGAGCCGTGGCTCCATGGCAAACGTGAATTCCGGCTGGTCATTCCTGATAGACCAATACGACAGCGCAGTCGTCTCCGTCGATTGCACGTTCAAGAAGTTACCCAGCAGGTAAGTGGTGAATTTTCCCGTGCGAGGGTTTCCATTTCAAGTGAACACTTTGTCGAGTAGAACAATGTCTGTGAGCTGGAACTACTTCTGGAGACGACATTGTACGCCAGCCCACAACTTGCAACACCACATTCCCTCGAGGAACTAGGTCTTGCCAAGGCGCTCACGATGCTTCAGATCTCCTGCCAGTATGCCCTCCACTCCACTCAAGTGCTGGAGTGCAGCAAACGGTAATTGCAAATTTTGATGTAGGTCGAATCGGTACCGAATACTGATGGATGTCACCCAGCGCTGTGGAGGAGAAAGCAAAACTTCAGAGCCAACGACTGCGCCAGCTTCGTCACGTGAAGTCGAGGCTTCGCCAACGCCGAGAGAATCTAAAACACGAGCTGAATGTCGCCAAATGTGCCATAGATGGGATGCGGGTGATGATTCAAGAGTTGGACCCAGAGCTATTTTCTCGGCTCCACGACCCCACAGAAGCATAGGTTCATTATCAACACAAGGCTCGCTCACTTTGACCTGTTCTACTTACGGTACTAGCAAACTATCGACGACGTTCTGGTTCCAGGTCTACCGAGACGGTGGTGTTGGCTTCACGGGCCCTTTACGCTGATCTTTTTTCATTTTCATTCGAGCGACACGCTCCCGCTTCGCTGCGAGTTCTTTCTGCTGGGCTTCTTCCAACTGCCGCCGAGCGTCCTCTCGCTGCTTGCGAGCAGACTCGCGGGCCTGGAGTTCTCGCTGGGCCTTCTCCTCCCGCAACTTTTGCGTTGCTTCTCGGCGCTGTTCGTACGATGAAGACGTCGATCGCTCGCGTGACGAAGGCGGGGTCGGCTCTGCCTTGAACCGAGAAATCAACAGATTTGTCCGGGACGAAGTCCCGTGTGACTTATTCGAACCTTGCGACTTCGTGACCGAAGATGGCCGTCCAGGAGTCTTACGGTGCACCTCAGGTTTCCGCAGTCTTGACTTCGGCGCTTCAGCTGGCGGTTGCAATGGCTCGGCGGGGGACGACGAAGGTTTCGAGGATTTCGTGGTTTTCGTGGATTTCGGCGGGGTTAGAGTCTCTAGCTGAGCTGGCTGTGTATACGCAAGAAAATGAGCACCAGTGTGAGGACTACTGTGCTGCTAACTCACCTCTGCGATGGAGCCGAAGTCACTGACGGACAGCAAATCTTCTGAGATTTCCTGCACAGGAGAAAGCGCCGGGCCGAAGTCGATGGCCATGTTGTGACCATGCCCGAGAAAGTTATTGCTGTCTATCGAGAGCGCTTCGGCCGGCTTACGCTCCTCCTCGCTGCTGTGGATGGCCATGTTGTTGTCACCAAGTTGGAGCAACGACACGTGATGCAGCAGCGCTCCATCCAGCGGTCGAGGCGTCGGCGGAGACGAAGGCGCTGAAGAGACCGCTGAGGGCGGCGCAGTTGATTGGTTCGTACCGGACAGATGGAGCGCTTGGGCGGTATCTTCTTGATTGCTTTCGGAGCCGTTGGACACTAGGTCGTCGCTGGTGTAGCCGGCGCTCGTCTGCCGACTCAAGTCAAGTCAGCAGCATATCAGTGGGCCTAGCGAATTAGCAGCTTTGCCGACGTACCACCAGCTGCGCGATATACTGCAACTTCGAGGCAACGTTAGACGGCAAGAAGATGTGTTCACCGTCGCTCTGCATGTTGTTGTACGCCTCCAGGATCAGATCCTCCATGGCCTCGACGGACGGCAGCGCCGCATCTAACTGGAGCTCCTGGGCGGCGCCGTCGGCCTCGCCCGCCGCGGGATTCGACGCACCGTCCATTGGTTCGCTGCCGCGTGCCTCTGTTGGTGTCATACGCGTGGCGCGTACAGGCGGCCTTGATGAGCGGTGTGGAGCCGGTTGGTAACGATAGAGCTGACCGCCGGAAGCGCTCGGCCTGTTGCCGCTGCCGTTCTAATTTCCAAGTCAAAAAGTGTGTTGACCCGATGGCAAGGCAATTATTATTGGGAGAAGCCTGGCTACCCATCGCTTTTGAGAGGGGGAGTAGGTTCGAAGCCAATATATTGTAAAGTGCGAGTGGAAAACGTCAATATATATGAGGGGGGAGGGGGGGAATGAGTGAGCAGAATGGTGTGTGTGGCAGCAACTCAAATCAAACAGCGTTCTGCTTTGGAAACGTGGCGAGCGTTTCGTTGTTGATCGCGGATGATGGACGGCGCGCAGCAGCGTCCGCCTCAGCCAATTCACCGCCGAAAATTGGCTGCATGTACGACGCGTCGAAAAAATTCCACGACCGGAAAAACGCGCCTGCGTACGTTTCTCGTCGCGGGTGGGATGACTGGCGGCGAATCGCTGGCGGCTGCACCGAGCGAAGCATCGTAGGATCCCAGGGTTCGCCCTCGTCATCCGAGCTGTCTTGGAATTGCGGACGCGGCGTGAGCACTGTATCAGGGTCAATGTCGTCCGATACAGCCGACACCGAGTCGGAAAACGACTCCCGAGGGTGGTGGATGCTACCTCGAGTCACGACGTAGTGGATTGAGCCGCGCTGGCGACGACGTGTCTGGTCGAGGGACCCTGACCGTGGGTGTGACTGTGTGATGTCCGGACTTTCATTCGCACTTGACTCGGTGTCCGTCAACGGGTTGCGCTTAGTCGAGTCTGTGAGGCCCAAGCACGACAACAGTGGGCCCGTCAAGCCACCGATCACAAGAGTAGTGAAGATCACAACCATCAGCGTCGTCGACTCGATCAGCTTCTTGTGCGAGTGGTTGTGAAGCCCTTTGTACTTCCAATTCTTGGCGAGTGCGAATGCGATCGAGCCCCTCAGACCGGCGAACCAGATGACTGACATGAACTTGACCGAGATCTTGTCGGCCGGTGCCCTGGTGCAGTTGGAGATTCCAAGCAGCGGGAAGATGTTGAGGAAACGAGCGACCACACACGCCACTAAGGTGAGTCCGATGAAAGTCCAATCGATGTCGTCCACTCGAAGCGCGGCGCCGGCACTCTTCTCGACATGGCCAGCAAAGAGCATGACGACCGATGTGCCCATGAATAGATAGACGAGATTTTCGGAGATGAACGCGCTGGTGTGAAGCAGGTGCGTGAAGGAATGCTGCGCCGACTTGGAAATCGTGTGGAAATGGTAGTGGGCGGTCATGGTCCCCGAGAAAAATAGCGCCACGATCCCACTCAGATGCAAGCTGTCGGCGATAAAGTACGTGAGCAGGCTGAATATGAGGCACAGGGAGATCTCATACGCCGGGAAGTAGCGCAGTGTCGAGAAAATCTTGCGCTTCAGCAAAAACGCGCCGAGCAACGTGGTCGCCATGCTGACCAGCAGGGAGCACACAAACATGCCGCCGGTGTTGGCCGCGACGAGGAGCAGCTCCTTGGCGCTGAGGTCGATATCTGGCTCCCACTTGGCAAGCGTCTGGTACAAGGCGATGGCGACGGCGTCATTTAGCACGCTCTCTCCAAATACGAGGTTAAACAGCAGCGGCGGTGCGTGGAGTTTGTTGAAGCATGCGAGCGTCGCCACGGGGTCGACGGCGCTTATGAGCGAGCCAAACAGGAACGCCTCGACCCACGAGAGCGGCGTCACAATCTTGTATACGCCACCAAAGTAGAGCGTCGCGCCCGTGACGCAGGTGGCGATGACCGTTCCAAATACCGCAGTGCTCATGATGGCAGGGAAGTTGCGGAAAAACGCCTGGCGCTTGATCGAGAAACCGCCTTCGTAGATGATCGGCGGCAACAGGATATCGAAGAAGAGGTTGTTGCTGAGATTCATGTGGCGGTGCAGCGTCTCCTTGCGGCCAGTGATGACGAGCACGAGCCCGATGAAGAGCCCGAACATGAGCGCAAAGCCGCTCTGCGAGACCACCATGCACGCGTAACGATCGAGCATAAACGAGGCCATCACCAGCACGAAGAGCATGAGTAGCAGCAGCACGGCATCCTCCATGATGGCGGCTGGATGGCGGCGCAGAGGTAGCCACAGACAGGAGGGATATTTCGGCGAATGATCACCTTCTTGGACGGCGACAGTCTGGGTATGAATTGCATGGAGGCACTTCAGAGAATCCTGATTTCCCAGCCCAATAAAAATAGGAGATAGTACCCTACACCTATTGATGCAGCGAAGTTTTATTGGTCAAATATTTCTCTCCTGCAGACTCGCTGAACTTGCAGAGTTCTCCAAGTTTCCCACGTCACGTGTTAGGTTCGATTATTGCGTTGCGTGAACCCACTTCCGCTGCTAGGTTCGATTATTGCGTTAGTTGCGCTTGCGATGCATCTTCGGCTTCCTGATAGGAGCCTTGCGGAAGCGGAAGTAGGCCATGAGGGCGGCCGCTACGCTGAACGAGTACCTGCAGTACAGTTACAATGTGAATCCTAGAGAGAAAGAGAGAGAAATGTCTTGGCTGCGTGAATTGGAAACGTACCACGTCGCCGCGTACCCGGCGTGCTTTTCTGGGGTCATGTAGAACTCCAAGTATGAACTGAGCTTCTTGCGCACAAAATGGTCCAACGACGCGGCAGTCGACTCGCCTTCATCCGCTATGATCGCAGTAACAAAAAACTTTCAGACCACATGGATACGTTCAAGAGTGGAGAGTGAAGAGTTTTACCAATTGCGTCCAGAATTACAGGCAGGATGGTCTCCTCCACGCCCATTGCATCCGCGAGCTGGTCATGGTTTAAGTAGAAAAACTGGCGCTTGGACAAGTCGTTGTCAGGCGTGAATTGGCTCTTCTGCTCGATGCAAACAATGTAGTGTGGCTAGTTAGCAACATCATATTCGCCCTGAGCGAATGACCATCTCAATCGAACCTTCTCGCCATGGCGCAGCACGCCAAGGATGGTGACGCGGCCACTTTCTTCCTTCGTGTTTTGTGCGATGTGGACATCCAACAACTTGCGAGGCAGCCAGCCGCGGTTGATGATGACGGGGGAGCTAGCATTGCAGGGCACATAAGTGATTGTCATAGTGGGCTAGTCTTGGGGGTGCATCTTACCCATTTTCCCGTTCAAGCAAGGAGTAGATGTAGCCGCCGGACTTGGGCATCGCGACACTGTCAGTCGACTCAGCAGGAGCAGAGCGTGGGTCTAAATGTTTGCATCAAATACAAAATGTCAGGACTACGCGAGACAGAGGCACTGACTGATCCTTCACGCACACAAGTAAAAGGTGCTGGTCGGTTTGTAGCTGCCTTCAACGCGAATCTGGCAGAATTCCGGGATGTCACTGGTCAAATAGTCATAAATGAGCAACCACTCGCAGCACGACGGTGTTGCCAGACAGGTCTTACAGCTCACTGTACGCCGTCGCGTGGTTGGGGAGATCGACCGTCGTGGTGTGAAGTTGCTTCTTGCGCTCGTCAATCACACCAACTTTCCAGTAGTACCGCTGGGTCTATAATGTCATGAACCCAAATCAATTACAAACGCTTCGATGCATGAAATCTCAATGAATATTCCAACCTGCCACGTGCCCAAAACCGCGGTGCCAGCCACCTAGACTCA
The DNA here is from genome assembly GCA_023336445.1 of Pythium dissimile. Classification (NCBI taxonomy): domain Eukaryota; phylum Oomycota; class Peronosporomycetes; order Pythiales; family Pythiaceae; genus Pythium; species Pythium dissimile. The sequence continues at coordinate 10,339 of JAADWZ010000151.1, read as the reverse complement.
AATACACTAGTTATTAGATCTGTAAGATGAAGGTGGTGCTGGTGCAGGTATGTGGCGGCACGAACGATGACGGAGAAGAAGGCCATGCCGGCGTATCGCGAGAAGTTGCTTTCGGCAGGCGGAGCTACACTTGATGGGGCAGTGCTCATCCATCGCGGCGCGATCTGCGACGCGCTCACGCGCTGCAGTGCTCGGCGCGCACCATAAAGCATCATTGTGATCAATCACTGATGGACGATTGTTGCCGTCGATTTTTGGAGGAAAGTACCTAGAGCAACTTTTCGATCGACGGAAAATAATTGCCAGTTTCAGCGTTATATTTCACTTATAAATTCTCACTCTGAGCGCATCCTCGTTTTTGATATTTTATAAATCACGGGAGAATCAGCAAATCTCCGTACGGGAGAGAACACTGGACGGACAGAAAAACTGGGCTGGAAGAACAAATTGACATCAGATTTTGAATCGGCACAAACTGCAGATCGGTCAAATGTACAGATCGGCATACAGATTTATTTTAAAATACTTCACGAGCTCTATCAGAATATTGCGATGGCGTAATTCTTTGGTCCACGAGTGATCCGATGACAATGAGGACATATGTGTTCACAAGAACATGCACTCGAGAAACGTGCCAACGACTCGGAGGTTCTATCGATTTCCCCGCCCCCGAAGCGTCTAGCGCAGGGCGACGAGCTTGCTGAGGAGCGCGCGGGGGGAGACACTACTTCGAGTATTTAAATTGAAATATTTCAAAATTACATTGATTATGACAGGTAATGATCAACTTTTTTACTAGTCCAAAGAGATTGATCGTAGATTGCTGGCGACTGGCAATTTTGCGTAGTTTACACTCGAAATATACGAGAAGTTGTCGAAGATTTGAATAAATGACGGCAAAGTTGACCAGAAGCCATGGTCAAGTTGATGAAAAGTTGATGAAAAATTGACGAGTAGTTGACAAGAGTGACGAAAAGTCGACCACACTCCAAAAAGTTGCACAAACCGTACTTAAGGTAATAATAGAGAAATTATATCCATCGAAATGTTGTTCTAGGGCGATTCTTGTTGGAGCTCTGGCCCAAACAGTTATAAACACAGAAATGAACTATTGTTTCTATCAAGATCTTGAAAAGTTACCCAGATTGGCAAGTTGCAGCACGTCGTCGGTGGCGGCTGGCAGCATCCTGGGCAACTTCATGCCTATCATCCACAGAGCTTTGAATTTGTCCACGGCGGTCTCTGCTTCACAGCCGCTCCGAGGGATGCTCTGAGACGTGCGCTTATCAGGAGAAAGAACTGTAGCTGATCCAGCAACCACCATTGCCATTGGCTGCCACGAAAGCGACGCTATTTCGCCACCAACACGGCCATCAATACGGCATCTTGTCAGATCCCATTCGAGCAATGTACGCTCGGTTTGTCCTAGCGCTAGTCGGCGAAAGTGGAAGCGCCATACGTCTTCACGTTCGAAGGCGCTAAACAAACGAGCATGTCCAGGAGACCAACGCAGAAAATCAAGTACGCAGTCTAATAATAAGAGGATGACCGCTCACAACACCGGATGCCCTTCAAGTGCGCTCGGCACATCGATAGTGTGTTAGTTGCACGCAGTGAAAGCATCTCTACTACAATAGGAGAGATCGCCATGGTGATGTCCTCGACTAGGCGCTCCGAGTCTTCAATCCGCCTGATGCAGCGAATGTAGGATGGCACATCGTCAGCATTAAGTCTACAGTCGAAGTGACCTCTGTCACCAACAAGCCATCTCGAATGTAGACTCATCCACTTCTCCACGCTGCACACTCTGGCTCGGATTGCAGTTGTGACGCACCAGGCGGTCCTCTCAACCGAGCATATTAGGATTTGTCTATTGGCTGAAATCATCACGATATAATCTGATTGGTCAATGGAGAGATGTACCAACACGAGCGGTGTTACACAACACTCTGGGCTGGAAGGACATGACAGGAGACGTCAGCCCGCTGGCATTGTATAAGAACTCCGCTCCGAGCCACACGCGTCAGGAGGTATACAGAACGCATCATCTACAGGGTGCGATGGAAGCGAGCCGCTAACGATGGTGCAACACGGTATGATATCTTCCTTTCAGAGTGAACGTGCGACGAGACCGACCCGCGAGAGGGTTCGCCATGACAGGAGAAGCGAGCCCGGTGCGGTACCTGGGCACTGTGACGCCTGACCACACGGACGCGGCGTTCGCCGTAGCGCTGCTCTTTGCCATCGTAGTTGTCCCGCCACTTTTCCGGGTCCGCATGATGTACACGGCGTGCTGGCTCGTGTTCGCGACGATCTCGCAGTTCGTCGACTCCAGCGCCGCACTCGGCATCGCCACCTCTATGGGCATCACGGTCATGATCGGCTGGTATACACTGCGCATTTACGACCGCTCTGCGTTCACCGCCGTGCTGAATGGGTGGCTCGGCCGCTGGTCCGAGTCGAAAGCGCTCGGTGTCTTCGCTCGGCTCGGTGACGTATCCATCCACTTTGTGCTACCGCTAGGTCTGCTGTATCTGTACTTGCCGCACGTCCGGTTCTGGATGTGCATTCCTGCACTCGTGTATGTGCCCAATGCCGTTATGCGTTTCGTGGTCTAGCGTGCTGACTTGGTAGTGCTGTAGATCATCGAGATTGTGGATTCAGTTCGTTGTCGGGGGTGGTCTATTCCCACAGGCCGACCATGTGTACCGCTTCGTGCCCGCACGTTCTCACCACTTCTGGGCCAAGGCGTATCGCATGGAACTCGTTCTGAATGTGCTGATCCCATATTGCTGCGAGTACGCGAGCGCGTCAGGGATGTACGATCAGATCATGACCGGGCTTGTCTGGTGACACCGTCGTACGCCAAATAGAACCCGCGTGACTCACGTGATGAAATGAATATACTAGCACTCCCTTACCGAGCAGCCCATGGCAACACACAATAGCATCATCTGGAATACTAAGAGCGATGGCCAACCAGCGGCTCTTCATGGCCCCACGTGCCTGAGATCTCCTGCCATTGCGCTGGTGTGATACTAATGATACTTTGCGTCTGAGAGGGAATGATTTCATTCGTGCGACCTTCGTGGCTTTCTGCAGTGGCAGCGGTCAATTTAAGATCAGGTGTCCTTGCAAGCCAAATTGATACGAGCGAAACGTACCAAGATAAGGAACACCGCGGGCATCAACACCGACTTCGATCGATCCGTTGCGAACAAGGAACGACATATCAAATATGTTCTCCACTGTCTACACAAGAGACATTGCATCAGCGGACATCCCAACTCGACTTGGTTTCTACATGGAAAGGGCACGCACCTGTGTGAAGCTCTTGGGGTTCACAACCACGTCAAACATCCGCTTGTTGTGCACGGCGTCCATCTTGCTTTGCAGCACTTCTAAACGAGCAGCCTGTGCGTCTTTGCGATCTTTCTGCTCACCAGACCAACAGCGTTAGCCTTCTCTGACACAGTTCTCGATTCCATGCTGCCCCGTACTTCCTTACCTTGCTCGTGTATTCACTTGGCTGCGTGGCCTGCACGTCTTCATCTTCGCGAGCGCGACGAGCTCGCTTTCGCTCCTTGTGGATAAGCTGGGTGTCCATGAGACCGAACCTGAAATACAACATAGTCAGTTAAGTCACCCAACGTACATCGTCCGTCCTTCGAAGCAACTCACAAGAAGCTGATCTCTGGAACCGATCGGAAGCACGCGCCTACGGGTAGCCCGAGCGTTTCCCAGTCAAACGCGCCTCCCGCCTCGGGGCAACACGCCTCTCGGCTGCTCTTGATCAGGTCCGAGACGTCGTACTTGGTCAGATCACTGGCCCCGAGCGCCTGCGACTGCTTGGCCACCGCCATGTTGAGCTCGTCTAAGTTGGACGCATCCAAGTTGGCCTCGCGCGGGTAGCACACGTCCTCGTACATCTCATCGAGCTCTTGCGTGGTGTTCTGGAAGCGGTCGGACGTGAGCTTGGCGAGTTCTGGGGCGTTCTCCTTCATCTGCTGGTACAGCTCGCGCTCCTTCCAGCGCACATGGCGGCGGTCCTGGTCCGTCAGCTTGGACTGTTCAAGGAACCCGCGCTTGCGGCCGCGCGGCCGCACACCTCCAGTGTACTGAAAGCGCTGCTCGCTGTCGTCATCGTCGTGGGCGTCGCTCTCGCGCGCGTGGCGAGACGTCGACGGAGCCATTCTACTCTTGATCGCCAGGCACTTGGAAAGTTGGCGCGTTCCAACCGGAAGTTTTGCGCGCCATCAAACCATCACTCTGTACGACAAGTGTCATTTTATCGGATGCAGTACGCTCTAAAATACCAAACAAACAAAAACCGGTATTTCCACATTAAAAATGCCCGTAAAACCCCGCGAAAAACCAACTGCAAGAAATGCGAGGAAGATGCGATGGATGATGATAATGACGCGCCAAGCAGCGTCTATATATAGCACACCACCAGCCAGGTGGCTGGATGCGACATGCTCATTCGACGCCCGCAAAGTAACGTGACTGTGGCATTGGCCTGGTGAGAGGGAAGATGATGATGTTCGGCAGCCGCACGGCTAGCGCGCGCGGACTCTCGACCGCGGCGGCGGGCCCCACACCGGCGCCGGCGCCGCAGCGCAAAGTGCAGGAGCTTCTGCAGGCATCGGCCGAGAACCAGTGCTGCGTGGACTGCTCGGCGCGGCTGAGCGACAGCGCGTGGGCGAGCACGACGGTCGGTGCGTTCCTGTGCATCCACTGCGCGGGCGCGCACCGCACGCTCGGTGTGCAGATCTCGCGGGTCAAGTCACTCCATCTGGACACGTGGGCGGAGGACGACGTGTCGGCGATGAAAGGCGGCAACAAGCGTGTGCAGGACGTGTACGCCAAGCATATGGACAAGTGGCTCGCGCTGGACGCGAGCTACGCGCTCTCACCCAGTGCAGACACGAAGGTGCGCGAGCGGACGATCCGCGCCAAGTACGAGGACATGATGTTCACGAAACCGCCGACGCTACAGCAAATTGCAGAGGCCAGTCAAGGTCGTGGGAATTCAATGGCAAGTTGCATGATGGAAGAGAAAGCCCAGGACTCACCCGAACTTCCCGAGGAGTCGCCGGCGTTGGCGAGTGACTCGACGCATGCAGCTCGTACGCCTCCAGCCAACTCTAGTGCTTCCAGGCCGACGCAGCAGCAAGTAAATCAGCAACGGTCCCCCGTGCGGAAGACGAGCAAAGGCAGCGGCAACCAGGACGTGAACAAGTCCCGACACGTCGTGGAAGTCAGCAAGCGCTTCGTCAACTGCTTTGTCGTGCTTGGACGTGGCTCGCTCGTGCCCAACCAGAACTGTACGTGGATCTTTTGTGGGTATTTTTGTGAAATGGATTTATCGGGTTCTTATTTGTGGGTTGTATTGTATTGCATAGTGGAAAAGACCAAGGGTCCGACAAACCTGCAGTTCTTTCCGACGGTCCTCGACAACTATCCGGAGCAATTCGACGACACTCAACTCTCCGCTCATCTTGCCCAGTTCGCATTCCCAGAAGGATACTCGCTCAGCCAGACGTATGCGCCACCGACGTTCTTCTCGTTTGTTCTGACAAACGTGAGCGGCGTGAAAATATACGCCTGCGCGCTCAAGTTCTACGAGGAGTTGCATCCTCTCGAGGTGGTGTCGCTGCTTGCTCCGTACTATCGACAGTTCCGGAAAGCGACGGCAGCATCCGGGACACCGGGGCGACGGCGAGGTGACCAGCAACAACCTCCACCATCGCCTGGGTATCCGCCGCAAGGTCAAAGTTTCGAAAAGATCAACAATCAAGCGACTACCGAGCTGCCGATATGGATCCAGAATTTATCTGGGAACACTGGCAGCTCGCCTGGCCCGGTATTCTGCCCCAAGTGTCTGATCGTATTGTCGCATTACCCATACTTTTCAGCATATCGACAGTTCTTGAAGCAAGTCTACCGCATCACACTCTCGGATGCGCCAATGCCCATCGAACGATACATCACGAACTTCGTCAGCGAGGTCCCACTTCCTCCTCGCGGCCAGATTCAAGTGCAACTCACACTTCCTGACCGCAACCTCGTGATCTCTCGCCCGCCTCGAAATGAGTTCCCTCTCGTTGATGTATGTACCATGGCTTTTTGTAATAGGAATCTTTTTGCAGACACTGATCTTGCCTGAATAGTTCTCGTTTCGGCCGCTATTCCAGGCGCTCGATATCAACAACGTCCTCCAGCTGTTCACGTGCGCGATCCTCGAGTTCAAGGTTCGAACCATCTTGGGGGTTTTTGTTTTGTCTGAAATGCTCATGAGTATCGTAATTCTTCTAGATTGTCTTATGCTCCAAACACATCGCGCTGTTGACCCCAGCAGCAGAGTCCATTCTCGCGCTACTCCTTCCCTTCTCTTGGCAAGGGGCGTACATTCCGGTGCTGCCGTCGTCATTGCTGGATGTCATCGATGTAAGGGGGACTTGGAAAGCGCAAGCCTTGCATGCAATTGCTCACCTCTCGGTCCACAGGCGCCAGTACCATTCATTGTTGGAGTGCACGCGGACTGCATGAGTGAGGCCTCTAGCCAAGCCAGTGGAGTTGTCTTCGTCGATCTTGATCACAACAGGTGCGGCATTTCTTTGCTATTGTGCGTCGAGTCTGTTCGTTCACACCCTGATTTTGTGCATCAGAATAATCCCAGCCGTCGATGAGTACGGCATGTACGTCCCTATCCCAAAATTCCCGGAGCGTGAAGGTGCCAAGCTCCGCGTCAAGCTCTTCGAATACGCTCATGTGCGAGCTGAGCAGAGACACCCATGTGCGGATAGTGTACGTGGCTGATGAGTTCTTCTTCATTCTAGATCTTCGATCCGTTCGCTCCAGGCCTCAACAAGATTGACATGGTAAATATTGGACTCTCGATGTTAGCTGGTCCCAAAATTTATACAAATGCTATTGTAGGCGTTTCCAAATGATGAACATCTCACGCCAATTGGGGATTTCGCGTCAGAAAATGGCCACACCGTTCCTCTGGCGAAAACTTTCTCCGAGTCTTCGTTATCAGAGAATGCAACTCCATCTGGATACTCCATGGGGAAAATAATGCGTGGGCGGAAGATCAGCGGCGCACAAACATCTTCCTCCAGCCAACCCGGCAGCTCGTCACCGTCACCCTTATCTCGCACTAGCAGTGCAGCACCGACCACTCCAAGTCGACTCAGCTCGTCCGCGGCGCATTTCGTGTCAGCGTCGCAGTCACCGGCCTCGATGGACGGAGTGGGCGGACTCACCGATAGCTCGTTCAATGATTCTGAGAATTTTTCCACTCAAGGTATTCGACGCGCGTTTTTGCGATTCTTCGTCACACTACTACGGAAATATGCAGTGTACCTGGTACGTACGCTGCTCTTTCAAGAGTCGTACATGCTGGCGTTAACGCATTCCATATCGTTCCGGTTTCTGTAGAATCTGTCAGCTGCAACCAGCAACAAGTCAATGGATTCACTCTTCGACGCAGAGACGTTTTTACGGGAAAATACTGACGCGGCATCACGACCGTTTGTCGCCCAGCTCATCAGCACTCAAATGTTTGATCGGTTCGTTGAGGATCGAATTTTCAATCCGATGTTACCGGAAGTCCTGTTCTTCGACCAATCGATCAATCAGAAGCTGAACCGGTCCCTCACGATCGGCAAGAAAAAGTACGATTGCAGCTTCCTTGATGATCGCTCAGATGAAGTTCGCGAGACGTTTATCGCACCGCCGCCTTCGAACATCGGACTTCCAGATGATGGAACGATCTACAGAGTACGTCGATCGAGACCCCAATCCTTTGCAAACAGGTGCTGACTCGATCTTTTTCTTACAGTACAAATCGTTTCCCAAACTCAAAAAGTACGTTGTTACCCTGCGCCTCTTTTGAATCTCAATCTCATCCACTCTCATTCTCTACCAGAGCACTTTTCGGAACCGTACGCAAGCCACGCGAGCTCTTCTCATCCCATGAGCAGCAGCGGAACGTCTCGCAGGTGGATTTCCATCAGCGGCTCTTTACGCTGAGCAGGTTCGACGTCGTAGTGTGCTAGCTGCACACGAGAAGCGAAGTACTGACACGCTATTTCATGCGTTGACAGATCCATGAGAGGCAGTACTGCAACTTGGGAAGGCACACGCCGCCTGATTGTTTGCGTACGCCTCCTCAAGTGATTGGACCTGTCTTGGATCAAACATTGAATTGACAGCTTCCATGATTTGAATGGTAGCTCCAGAAACAGTACCGAATGTACAGCGCGCGCAAGCAGTTCTTGAAAATGCGGCAGTCGTCTATTCGAATCCAGCGCTGGGCCGTTGCACACATGAATGTACGGTGTTTTGTCGAGCGTGAGGAACTTAAGACGGTGTAGTAAACACGTACAATTCATCCAATAGGGACGAAAAGACCGCGCCGATTTCTTGCGACTGCGACAATCCGCAACAAGGATCCAGGTGGTGTATCGAATGCATGCGGCAATGACGAGATATGCGGTCGTGCGCTGCGCCCTCCAAAAAATTCAGTTTGCCGCTCAAGGATACATCGTTTTCTCGCGATTCCAGCGCGCGAAGCGAGGCTTTCGGCGTTTACAGGCACAGTGGCGTAGCAGCTTCCACAAACGGACGTACAAGAACCTCAAGCATCAAATCATTCGTATACAGAGCCGCATTCGAGGACATCTATCTCGAAGAAACACCATGAAGTGCGTGAAAAGGCTGCCATGGTCTTGCCAAGCTCGTGTTGATGTGGTGTCGGTCTTGTAGGTGGAAGTCGGAGCTGTTTGAAGGGTATCGGAGAAAGATCTTCGATCTTTGGGAGCAGTGTGACGTTCCTCTGCTTCATCGATCAAAATTCTGGCTCACTTTTAATCGTCCAGACTTTTTCAACCTTGGGGTAGGTAGTGAGTTCACCCTACTGATGAGAATTGCGCTGACACGGCTGGTCAAATTGATAGATTTATCTGGACGAAGAACGCCGTCTCCAAGCGTACTCTCGAGAGACCAACGCAGCAGCGCATGACGCATACGAATACTCGACACAGACGAAACTCGTGCCCGAGAAAATGAAGAAAAGCACTCTGAAGGCCGCATTTCGCTCGCTTGTCCACCCGCGGGAGCAGGTCGCACACGAGCACAAAACAATCGGGAACGTTGTGAGTGGACTCACTCTGCCGATTGGGCGTGTTCAGTCGTGGTTTTAATGTGTTTTACTTCTTCTAGGCATCAGCACGTATTGAGCGAGAGCGGCTGCAGCTGTACGAAGCGCTCAAGAAGCCGACGAGCAATTCCGTGCGAGCGTCGTTTTACAAACAATTTGGCATCCTCGTGGACTCCAAGAAGAAGAAACGGCGCCTTGCGAACTTGGTCTGGACGAGTTACAACGAAGCCGGGGCCAGCGCCGAGGTTTTCATCACTGTGAGCTGTTTCTCAGACAGCTACCACCCACTGCCGGCTCAGATTGATCGCCACAAGCAGATCCGCATCCGTGAAGACCTTGCGTTCACAGTCAACGCAGCGCTGAAGTCCATTCGATACGCGTCACCACAGCCCGAGTCGACCGGACTGCAGCCCAAGGAGCGCGAGCTGATCGAACTGCAACATCAAGTGCGCATGCTCGCGTCTCAAAACCACCGGCTCACTGGAGAGCTCCAGCAGTCGCAGCGAGAGATTAGCCGGCTGCAGATGGAACTTCAGCTGCAGCAACAGCCACAGCTTCGCAAACGCAGCAGCGTTTTGGCGCAGCAACCTCCCTCTTCGCCCCAGTAGACGACCCAGTTGGACTCGAATGTATGGCCCATTCTGTACCCATGTCGTCATTCTTATGTTCGGACCGCGGTCTTGGAAGACTGACAATGCCACCGAAATGGGTACGATGGAGACGCCTTAGGCGAATCACTGACTGATACAGTAGCGTCGTCTAGAGCCGTTACCATCAGCACGGTGAAAACAAGTGGCAACATTGGACTGTTCAGACGACCCACAAGTGTGCACAATCCGTGCGATGCCCGTCCCAGCTCAACGCATCGCGCTAAACTTCGGCTTGTCTGTCAACCTACACGACCGCGAAACTTGCGTTCAATGGGAATATTGCGAAAGGTGACACAAATCGTGAATCCTTGCAAAAGGTGATACAGATTGTTTTAAACAGACTATAGAATCTCGAAAGATAACTTTGCTGCTTATCTTCGGTCCGATAAGATGGCTACGCTGCCCACACAATGTATACTAAACCCTAGACAAACAAACAAGTCGACGTAGCGCAGGAAGCGCATAGCTCACCCTCATAACTAGCACAGGACAGGTGACACGATGCAGCTCGACGAACTGG
>JAADWZ010000150.1:0-60568 GCA_023336445.1 Pythium dissimile | reverse complement strand
GGACGCCGTCAGCGCCGTCAAGGGCGACCCGACCAGCGAACTGGCGAGCGGCACCGCTATCTATGGCATGGCGTCAAGCCTTCCCGCCGGTCCCGTGGAGGACATCCTGCGTATCTACACGGACGTGACGCTCAAGGTCTAGCTCTTAAGCTTTGCGAGCGCCCATTGACGCTGTTGCTGGCAGTGCTCTTGCTCAATTTTGCTCTGCACCTGGTATCAAAGATGTATTGACACCCATGAACGAAGTCAATACTGATCTACTGAGATAGGAAAAATCTAATCTGTTGTTGGCAACAACTGAGATAGGGAGAAATCTGGTCTGTTGTTTGCAACAACTTGTTGCTCTAACACTCGTCAATTTCAGTACATTGACACTACCAGCACCAATTCGACCCCTCATCGGTCGAAGTTTGTCTTTTCCAGCCAACAACCATGCCGCCGTTGGAGACCCTGCCCCGTGACGTGCTGCCGCTGCTGCCTGCGCTTCTCACGGGCTTCGACCTGCTGCGCCTGTCTCACGTCAGCCGTCTCTTCTTCCATGAGCTTCTAGCGCCCACCAGCGACGTGTGGAAGGCGCGCTTGCCAGTCCACGCCAACGCCAACGACACCAACACCAACGACGCCAACACCATGAGCTGGAAGCAACGGTACTGTACCAGTGCCTCATTACGCTTCTTAGGCGCAACTGCTGGCCGCGGACGCGAAGCAGCGATCGACATGTCGCTGCATTTCACGGTCGAAGACTGGATGAGCGCATCGTTCTCGTTGGAATTTTGGTTCGCGCTGCTGCCCTCGGGCGACGATGGCGCGTTCGTTGGCGGCGTCTTGCTCGGCGCGCAGTCGGAAGATTGGCAGGACGAGTGGACACCCGACACCTGCGCGCAGTTTGTGCATGTGGACCGCAACGCCCAGTTGTACTGCTCGATGACCGACCGGAACCCCGTCGTGGCTTGCAAACTGGAGCTTGCGCGGTGGTATCATCTTGTACTCACTATGAAGAATTCAGATCAAGGCGACGGCAACTTTGTGGGCACGCAGTGCGTGTACCTAGATGGTGAGCAAGTGGACTGGAGTGAAGGCCAAGTGCAAGCGGAGGATCTGCACTACACGCAGCTGGGTACAGGCTACGCAGGTGGCATCTCTGTGGGGAAGCCGACCGCCGACTTTATTGGTTGGTACGATTTCAACGGCGTGGTGGACACGTGTCGGCTCTATGAGAACTGTTTGTCAGCGGACGCTATCGAAAGTCTCAAGCGTGGAGGCCCCGGCCCAAAGAGCGTGTGGGAACTCAACATCGAGAACGAAACGATGCGTGGAAGCGCCGAGCCTGTGCGCTGCACGCGGCCAGTGGAACGCATTTGCTCGGATGTTCGACCCATCTCCCCCTTTACTAATAGCTGAAACTACCTTAAAGTCGAGACCACAGTCGGCTATCCTAGGTTGGGTTGCGAAATGCTTTGCGTGTGAGTGTGTTCATATATTCAAGTGTTTCGCCATTTAGACCAGTTTCACGACGAGCTTGCCGATGTTTTTGCGTGCAAACATGTAGTCGAGCGCGTCCGGGACGCCTTCCAGGCCATTGAACTCGGTCTTGTCGACGCCCGGAGTGAGTTTGCCCTCGGCGATGAGCTTGAGGAGCTTGGCAAAGTGGTCCGGCACGTGGGCCGCGTGGTTGGCGAGCATGAACCCACGGATCGAAGCTGAGCGGCTGAGCAAGATTGAGTTGATCTGGCTCACAAGCAGCGGCTCGCCCTTCTGGCTGTCAAGGTAGCCCGAGATGTACCCGAACGCGATCACGCGGCCGTGGACCGCGACGTTCTCCACGGCGGCTTTGAACGTCTCACCGCCCACAGTTTCAAACACGAGGTCCACGCCCTTCGGGTACTCCTTCTTAAGCACGTCGCCGATGTTTTCCTTGCTGTAGTTAATCACACGGTCGACGCCAAGCGACTTGAGCACCTCAGCCTTCTCGTCCGAGCTCGTGGTGCCAATCACGTGGTTACCCGCAAGCTTGGCGAGCTGCACGACAAATTGACCCGTGCCACCGGCAGCGGACGTGACCAGCACCGTCTCGCCCGACTTCATCTCGCCGATCTGCTCGAGAGCCACCGAACCTGACACGCCCTGTACCAGCAGTGGAAGCACGGACGGATCCGTTGATGGCACCTTGAGCGACGTGTCCACCGGCACGCTGATGTACTCGGCAAACGCTCCGATCTCTGTTATATATCGCTCAACATACCATCAGAATTATATCCAACAGCAACAAATGGAGTTACAACGTACTTTGATAGGCGATGGCGTCGCCGACCTTGAACTTCTCGACGTCATCGCCAACCGCGACGACCTCACCAACGCCTTCGATGCCGCAGCTGAACGGCAGCGGACGCGCGCCGTACGCGCCGTTGGTGATGTTGACGTCCGTGGCGTTGATACCAACGTAGTGGTTCTTGACGATCACGTGGCCTAGCGTCACCGTTGGAAGGATCGGCACGTCGACGATGTGCGTGGCCGCGCGGAAGTCCGTGGACATGGTGTGTACTTCGAGGGCACGGAACGACGGCATGGTGAGTGGAGTTGAGTGGCTGAGTAGTTGGACGTTTGAGCTGTAGTTGGCAAGATCCAGAATGATCCAGGCTGCGCATAGTGTAGCGCTAAGGCACGGAGACTGGCGATCTTTTTGCAGCAAGTGTCGCCAGTCGATCTGTGAATCTGAATGTGATGCTTAGAATGAGTATGTGAGATGGCTACATTTTGTCTCAGGTCTGACAATTGGTCTAATAACGCGCCATGAAAGAACCAGACACAGACAGGACGTGTGTCAAAACCCATGGGTCCTCTACCATTCATCGTGGGCTGAATCTGACAACCCGGCTGGAGATATGAATTCTAACCAATGACAGCTGCCTGCGCTGCCCTGCTGAACAGCTACCATCGGGACGAGTTCTTCAACGCAGCATGGCGCCTCGTCGTCGTCGCATCGAGGTGCTGCCAGCGGATGTGCTCGCGCTTCTGCTGCGCTACCTCACGGGTTTTGATCTGCTTCCGCTTTCGCAAGTCAGCCGCCGCTTCTTCTACGATCTGTTGGGCGCTAACAGCGTCGCGTGGGCTTCGCGACTGCCGTCCAAAGCGTTTATCGGGGGCCACACGGCGTCGCCATCACACGATACTGCAATCTGGAAAGTCAAGTACAAGACGCTATTCAAGGACCTATTTCGCTCCCAATCGAGGCAGCGACCAAGCTGTTCCGACCAGAGAAGCTGGAAGGAACTGTACTTCCGGAGCTCTTCGTTTCGATTCCCTGGATGCCGCCAAGGGCCTGTAGTCGAGCGTGTCCAGGGTGGCGCGCTCAAGCTGTGGGACGGACTCGCGCATACATGGAACGCAGATGCGTTTTCGTTTGATCTCTGGTTCGCGTTGGTTCCAGGCCCTGGATCAATCTACACCGGCGGGATCCTGTTCGGTGCGCAATCCGTCGAATGGCCTGGTGCTCGCTGGGGCTCCGACTGCCAACAGTTTGTCCACTTGGATCCAGACGGGAATCTGTTCTGCTCCATGACGACCGACAAGCCTGTGATCGCGACCAAGCTAAAACTGCACAGATGGCACCACGTCGCGTTGAGTCTCGAGCGCTTGCCACACAACTGGTGGATGCCTAAGCAGTGTGTGTACTTGGACGGCGAGCTGGTCCACGAAAGCCAAGGCTCCGTCCCTGCAAAGTGGCGGTATCTCAACCACGCGCAGATCGGCAGTGGTGTCATCGACGGTGAGTCCGTCGGTGCACCGAGCGCTCAGCACCGTGCGTGGTACGGCTTCAATGGACTCGTGGATGCATTTCGCTTCTGGAACGGAGTACTGTCCATGGAGGACGTTCAGCAGCTGACCCAGGACCAGGAGGCATCGGTAGAAGAGCGCATAAGCTGCGCGTGGTCGCTGCGACACGCTGAAATGGTTGCGGTCTATGGTGACAGCGTCACGCGTGTGAGCTCCACCAGGCCACGCGAGCGACTCTGTGTACTTGGGAAATCAAGATAAGTAAGTTGAACTGGATGGTGCAGTTTTTGGTGCGGTAGGGAGCATAGCAACCAACAATCACGACCACAGAACATCTCTTGGCCACGCGCCATCGCCACTATTATACAATGACCTGCTTGCTGAAAACCCTGAAACATGGACCGTCGTGTACCACTGGCACCATCGGGTCTGCGATGTCAAGTCATCTTCCACACACGAAAGGCTCAGTTTACGCACTTGATTTGTCTTTCTACACACATACTGTGCAACAGTAGAGGATCTACCAAAGCGCCCGACTCATGGCCAGTTCAAGCTACAGCCTCTGAGCTTGCCACGCTGGTTCTCTATCCGCTGTTCAGCATGGTTGGACTGCTAAGCGCCACCTAGGTTGCATTCTGGACTGTGCACCAAGATAGTGAAAATGACTTGTACAGAAACCTTCCTGGTGGCTGTTCTGATAGTCCATGCCTATGCAGAGCCGGAAGCCGATCTGGAGATCGGATCCAGACGAGGATCGCGATCTCATCATCGCCAAAGTGTATGCTTCCCGAACACACGGCGAGAGTTCGTTCGTGTGGTCGAGGAACAACACTGTGCGATCTCCCGAAATTTCTTCGCGCGATCGGTCAACGAACCTACTAGCAACAATTCCAACCTCTACTGGAACATGATGTTTGCTGGATTTGCAGATCTCTCAGGTTTCCGGCTTCTGGGCAACGAAAAAAAATAGGTGGCAACATTTTACCCTATAATAATCGTTGCAACTAGATAAATTTAGCCAATGGATGTATTGATTGCTGGATCACATTCGTTCGCTCACTGTGACTCACACAGCCTGTGAGCCTCCCGTAACTAAAGGCACGCTACGAGGGGACAATCAAACTAGTGCAATGCTCTATTGCGCGCGCCATCCACCCGTCGGAGCCTCAGATGGTTGGATGACCACTTAGTCTGCGCCGTCTGGAGATCCAAGCAGCCGCCAAACTAGACAAATCACTGTAGACTGACCCCTCTTTGTCGGTCGCCGAGCCGAAGCAAGACCCGCGACACCACACTCACTTGCGTGCGGTCGGGGTCCGGACCCCCATCCAAAGCAAACGCGATCCAATTCGACGCGCTTCTCCCCATGCGGTACAGTACAGTAGAAGATCACATTGAAGGATAACACGTCATTTCTGATTTGCCACTGGCCTTTTGTGGAAGAAAGTCGCCCAGTGCCAGAAGCTTCGGAAATCTTTGTCACCTGCACAACCACAGCTGATAATTGAAGTGAGGCCACCATTCCAAGTACGGGATCCTTTTGTACTGTACGTATCGATGGAGTTCGAATTCTTGGGTGTGCTTTCATTAATTTCGAGCTGCTAGCCTGGATCTACCAGCAGCACCATTCTTCCTTTTTCCGCCTTGCACGCAATCGACACAGAAAACCACGCGAGCTCCGCGCCAGCCTACATACAAACATATCAACATGGACACCGGCCTCGACTGTCTTCCGCTGGATCTGCTCAAAGAGACGATGGGCTTTCTCACCGGGTTCGACCTGGTTCGCGTCTCGCATGTCAACCAACGCTTCTACTATGATCTGCTACCAAGCGACAGCAAGGAATGGCAGGCGCGCTCGGCGCCGGACGAGACTCTGCTCCAGGCGAAGGCGCGCTACATCACGCAGCGGTCGATGTACTTTCCAGGCGCCGCCGCGACCAAAGGCAATCCGTGGACGATGCGCGGCGGTGCGGTCGAGATCGCCCCCAAGTTCAAATTGACGGCCCATGCTGGCTCGTTCTCCGTCGACCTATGGTTTGCGCTGCTGCCAAAGACCGGCTCTGCGCCTGGCGGTGTACTGCTCGGAGCTCAAGACGGCATCGCGAGCTTTCCGTCTAGCACACGCTACTCCCACTCGCTAGTACACATCGACCACGCGCATCAGCTATTCTGCTCAGTGCTGGACCAGCCACCAGCCCCTATCAAGACGCTCGCGCTCCAGCGGTGGTACCACGTCGTGCTGACTGTGCAGAGAGAGAAGCAAAACGCCATGCAGTGCGTGTACGTGGACGGCGAGCTCGTTCAGACCAGCACGGGCGCGCTCCACAGCCACTGGGCGGAGATGAAGCACTCCCAGGTTGGCACGGGTCAAATCGGTGGCGTCAAGACCTGGCGTCCATTCAGCGGTGTGGTGGACGAAGTGCGCTTCTGGGACGGTGCTTTACAAACCCACGAAGTGCGTCGCATTGTAAAGGGAGGCGGCGGCAAATCGGTGCTCTGGTCGATGCGCGCGAACCAGGCCAAGCACGTGCAGGGCAAAATCTCGTTTATGCGCTCCACGCGGCCGCGAGAACGCCTCTGCGTGGACCGCTGTGTGCGTCGCCAGCTGAGCAACCGAAGTTATTAGCCCACGTTTTCAATTTAATTCAGAATCCATTTGTCGCTGGAGTATGCCAAACAAACTATTTTAGTAGTTTGTACAAAACTTTTACTGGCCTCATGAGGTTTCTGTCGGGCACATTATTTATGGCTGGTGTTACAGACCAAACTTCCTAATAAACAGGATATCCCAGGAATAACTAGGAAGGTTACACCGTATACTCACCTTTTCTCGATAAACCCGTCAGATTCGTTGTAACATAGTGAAAAAAAAAAGATCGTGTTTTGATCCAAATCTGTGAAAATGAAAAAGTTGATAAAGTAAAGAGAAGGTACGCTCTCATTGGCTAGTTTTGCCTACTTTTACCTACCTGCAAACCGTGAGAACCACTACTGCATCCTGGTCGAAATCTGAACCCAAGATTCTTGGGTTGATTTATTTGTTCGGCCACCAGAGGCGACGCACAGTCTGCAAGTCCAAGTCGGAAGCACCGTCCCGCCTGCACGATTAAACGCATGAAGTCTTCCAAGCGGCCACAGTTTTGCTATAGCGGCACGTCTCGGCCGGTAGCAGCGTGGATCCCACTCGACCGCCTTCCAACGGAGCTGTTCCTCGCCACAATGAAGTTCCTCACGGGCGCTGAGTTGCTGCGCGTCTGCCACGTCAATCGCCGGTCGCATCTCGATCTGTTGGCAGATGACAGCGACGAGTGGCAGTGGCGGTCGCCCGCCGACGAGACGACCAGCCTTCTTGCAAAAGCACGATACTTTGCCCAGCAGTCGGTGTTCTTCACGGGTGTGTTGGACGCGCGCGATCCACTGAACGAGCGCGGCGGCTCGATCGATATCGGTTCCGAGTTGGAACTGACCAAGCACACAGGATCGTTCACGTTTGATCTCTGGTTTGCCCTTCTGCCCACGACCGAGGAGCAGAGTGTCTCGCCAGGCGGTGTGTTGTTAGGCGCTCAAGCCGAGCGCGTCGTGACCGAGATGTCCCATCTGCATTTCCATCCGATTGTGTACATTGACCAAGAAAGCGACTTGTTCTGTAGTGTGCTGGAGGAACAGCCAGTGGTCTTGAAAAAGCTCGAGCTCCAGCGTTGGTACCACGTGGCACTGACGTTGGAGAGAGGAGACGCCCAGGCGACCATGCAGTGCGTGTACGTGGACGGGCAACTCGTGCGTAGAACTACTGCGGCGTTGGTCAACCATTGGGAGCAGATGGACAGCATGCAGGTCGGCACAGGACGCGTCGTGTTCGACGAGTGGTCTCCTTTTTGTGGCGTTGCGGACGAAGTCCGTTTTTGGTATGGAGTTTTGCAGTGCGACCAAATCCGCCAGCTTGCTCGCGGGATGGAATACGAGTCGGTACAGGCAGTTCGCGACTGTTTCTGGTCCATGCGAATCAACCAGAGCAAGGACGCGAAAGGAAGAGTATTGAACCTGCGGTGTGCGCCGCCGCATGAACGCGGCTTTGTTCAACGCTCCGAGCCGGAAGTGTTGTGCGACGAAAGCCTCCATATGGCTCAATTGGTCGCCTACTGCGAGAATCTGCCTGACTACCACATATGCGGCCTCGCAAGTAGTAGTAGCCTGCCGAGATAATCGCATGTGTAGGATAAGGTTGAATTCTACAACTCAGTTTTGTAAAAAACACTATTTCGACTAAAACGGGAGATTTTGGCGGTGAAAAAATAAAACTGAGATCGACGTGACGACGCTGCTGAACATCATGACAATTTCAGTTCCCAGTTTTCTGATTGGCTCGCTAGTCCTCTTGTCAGATTCTGATTGGGCCAATTTCGCATCCACAATTTGTCCAAGCGTCCCATTTCGGATCACCATGATGAAGCGCGGCGCTGACGTCGACGGTGACGGTGCCGCCGCCATGGTCGGCTCGGTGGACTCACTGCCGCGCGAGATCTTCCAGCGCGTCGCGCGCTGTCTCTCCGCGCTCGATCTGCTCCGTCTTTCGCACACAAACCACCAGCTCTTTGCGGAGCTGCTTGCTGGAAACGCCGACGAATGGACGTGCCGTGTTTGCGGCTCCCTGCTGTCGTCGGCGACGGTCTCCGATAACCAGCTATCCATGTCTGCCAAAAAACAGTTCTTCACTTCGTGGTCGCTCAAGTTTCCAGGCCAGCAGACCTGGAAGACCAGCGGCAAGTTCCTCGCAGCCGTGCTAGTGCCGCGCGCCATGCGCGGCTGCCTTGGTGGCGACGCGTTTTCGATCGACGTGTGGTTCGCGCTGCTACCGAGTCCGAGCCGCCCGTCGTTGTACATGGGTGGCGTGCTGTTGGGCGTTCATGTCCCGCAGCCTGGCGCAACGTTCGTCCCCGTCGCCGCCAAGCACATCATCCACGTGGACGCGCAGGCCAATCTGTACTGCTCGCTTACGGACGCCAAGCCCATTGTCGCGCGCAAGCTCGAGCTCCATCGGTGGTACCACGTCGCGCTCACGGTCAACGATGCGTCCACGCAACGCGTCTATCTAGACGGAAAGCTCGTGGACACAAGTGGCATCAATCTGGGCGTGAACTGGTCCCGGCGGTCCCAGATTACAGTCGGGAACGGGTGCTTTCTGTGGGATTCGCCTGGTAAACCGCCGGCGCTGGCAAACGGCTGGTATGGGTTCTACGGGGTCATCGACGAGATGCGTATTTGGCAAGGATGCCTGAGTCAAGAGCTAGTACAACAACTAGCGAGTGGCACGACGGAAGAGGATTTGATGGAAGACCAGGTCGAGTGGTCTCTGCGACGTCACGGCGGTGATCCGGTCGGCCCGATGACGAAGTTCCGCTGCGCGAGACCACACCATCGCGCTCGGCTGGAGCCATTCTCGGTCAAGCAATAGCAAGCGACTAAATGACGCGTTTCGACAAAAGCGTCGAACTCACACGCCTACCCACGCCACAGGTGCGGTGCGGCTCGATCGAAGAGCACGCGCGGAATCAGGGGGTGGATTTCGACTGTGGTTTAGAGCGTCCACGGTCTCTTATTCACTCTACTAGAAATTGTAGATACTGCGGCACTGCGTTGAATTTAGCCCATCGATTGTGGTGGAGCTTTTTTGTGGGAGGCAAGCGCAAATGAACTTTGCCACGCTGCACGTGGTGTTACCTGCTCTGATGCATACACGTGATGGCGCGAGTTTGGACACCTCATCGTTCGACAGAGCGTCATCCGAGATATGAGCCTCGTCCGTCACCCGAGCGCTGGACAAGATGAGAAGACAACTCCGGGGCAAAAAAAAAAAAAAAGCTCGCTGTAGAAAGTCCAGGAGAGACCATGAAATGAGCTCATGCTGCCATCATCACCTCTTGGCTGTGCCCAGCAGACCACCGACATCTTGAGTCCACTGATGAGCTGGATGTCCCGGCGGTTGCACCAATGTGAGTGAGTCAGTCAAGTGGGGTAATGGTTCCGATTTGAAAGTTTGGAATGAATCTATCCGAATATTGCAGAACACGCTAATTCGTGATTAATGACGTCGAATATTTGATCCCAAGCTTACTGTCAGTTCCGAATCAGTCTTCTCTCGCCCATCTCGTCTCTCCACTCGTTTACCATGCCACAAGTGCGGTTGCCACTCGACGCTCTCCCCCAGGAGGTGTTCTCGCTGCTCGTTCACTTCCTCACAGGCTTCGATCTGCTCCCTCTCTCGCACGTCAACCGGCGGTTCTACCACGAGCTCCTGGCAGAGGACAGTATCGAGTGGAGCCGCCGCGTAGCCTACGTGATAGCTGGCACCAGTGCGAAGCAGCAGTATTGTACGCAACGATCGCTACTCTTCCCCGGCCGTGAGATGGGCGAGACGCCTCAAAATGAGCGTGGCGGCGCCGTGCAGATCCCAAGAGAGGTACAAGATATGTGTGACGACACGTCGTTCTCGTTCGACACGTTTTTCGCATTGTCACCCGGTCAATCCGACGACAAGAACGTCTTCACCGGTGGTATTCTCCTGGGCGCACAGTCGGTCGACTGGCGACACAACTGGTGGGCTGATTCTCATCAGCAGTACGCACACGTCGACACGGAGGGCAATCTGTACTGCACCATGATGGACACCAAGACCGTTGTCGCGAAGGATCTCCAGCTCGAGCGCTGGTACCATCTCGCGTTGGTGTTCGATCGAGGACAAGAGCACGACCGTGGCACCGCGACGCAGCGCGTGTACCTGGACGGGAAGCTGATGGACGTTTCCACCGGACGCATCCACAGCGAGTGGCGCTGGAATCGCCACATGCAAGTTGGCAGTGGATGCATCAGCGGCGGGTCCAATGGGCAGCCGACTACTGATTTCTGTGGCTGGTACGGCTTTCACGGCTTGGTGGATGAGTTCTGCGTGTGGCCTGCAGCGCTGTCCGAGCAGCAAGTGCGCCGACTCGCCGAGGGCACCGACAGGAGCCAGTTCCCACTCGTGCGATGCGAGTCGTCGATGCGCGGCAATCGTGTCGGGCCTGTACGTGCTGTGCGCTGCACGCGACCGCAAGAGCGAGGGTGCACTGTGATCGGTCAGATGTAATGGCTATAGCGTTCCTAATTAGCCTGCAAGAATTGAAACTAGCTTAGTTCTGTCACCCATCGTATGCCTGCTTCACGAAAGCTAATTGGCCACACACAGTGCATTCTACTTCTCGTCGCTTTCGCGTCATGTTCTCACCAACGACAGGGTCATTCTCGTTCGCGTTGGATGCGCTGCCACGCGACGTGCTGGCGCTGCTCGCGCGCCTCCTCACGGGTTATGAGCTGCTGCATGTGTCGCACGTGAACAGGCGGTTCTTCCAGGAGCTGCTGGGCTCAAACGCCGTGGAATGGGCCGAGCGCCTGTCTCACAACGAGGGCGACCCGCTGCTTAGCGCCAAGCTCCGCTACTTTACTAGCCGATCGCTGCTGTTCCCAGGCCGTGAAGCGGGTCCGTCCAATGAGCGCGAGCGCGGCGCGGTCTGCGATGTGCCGATCCAACTCACATCGCAATGGATTACCGAGTCGTTCTCGTTGGATCTCTGGTTCGCGCTCCTGCCTGGTGGTACGAGCCCACGCACCATGGTAGGCGGTGTCATGATCGGTGCGCAAAGCGTCCATTGGTCGAGTGTGTGGTGGGCAAGTCTCCACCAGCCGTTCGTCCACGTGAACGAGCTGCGCGAGCTCTGCTGCTCCGTGCAGCACCGCAAGCCTGTGGTCAAGAAGGATCTTCAGCTCCATCGCTGGTATCACGTCGCATTGGCGTTTGAACACGTGCCAAGCAAAGGAGCGGCACATGGAATACAGCGCGTGTACGTGGACGGGAAGCTGGTGGATACAAGTGAAGGCCTGCTGGTCCCTACGCGCCAAGGGCAACGCCACCCGGAGTGGCGCAACCTCAAGTTCATGCACATTGGTAGTGCGTGCATCACAGGCGGCGAACCAGGAGGCCCCGACAGCGACTTTTGCGGGTGGTACGGGTTTAATGGGCTGATCGATGACTGTGGGATCTGGACCGGAGCGTTCTCAAGCGAGCAGGTCCAACGACTGGCTCGGGGCGAAAACACCACCCAGCCACGTGGAGACGCCACGCTCGCGTGGTCGATCAAGACTAGCAAGAAGCCCTGGCTGTTTGGTCCTGTGCAGAGCGTGCGATGCACACGACCAAATGAGCGAGTGTGTGCCGTTCAGCAGGGTAACTGAGTGTCACGGTTGTTGAGACATGAACTCCCCCATAACCTTGTTGGTGGAAACGGCTCCGCCTGAGCCACTACAGTAGGGCCCAGCGTCGATACAAAGAAGTTTTTCTTTCATTGGCATGGAAATCTCAATCAATTCAATTCATTTTGATATTGGCGAGTGTCATGAGAGCCAACTCAAGTGCATTTAAGCGTTTTACGTGGAGATTGTAAGCGCACCACAAAGAGGCAAATACGTGCCTGAGCGATCCGAGTTAGTGGCCAAAGACTGATAGGATTATTGTCGTTTGGGTTCTATCGCAGCAGGTAGCCGCCTCACTGGCTTCGTCACAACTCAAGTTCCTACTCTCTATTCTGGAACGTAGCTGATTCTTTTCCTGCCCACCGACGCGCTCTACACTACTCCCTAACAATCAACAACAACTACTTCGAAGTCTAAAGCGATAAATACTGTACTCATGATCCGCAACATTCCACTCGCCATCACATGCACTGAAGACGCCGTGCTTGTTGTCCCACAATACCAATCATGTAATGGTTGAAGGTATTCAACAAACACTCTGGAATCCTCTCTCCTGCGCACAAGCCCCAACTCTACATTCTCCTTCTCCCCCATTACGCCGCGCACAGGCATTCGAGTCGTGGCGCTGCCGCCTGAGGTCTTCCCGCTACTCTTTTGCTTTCTCACAGGCTTTGATCTTCTGCCTCTCCCGCATGTAAACCAGCGGCTCTACCACGAGCTCCTGGCAGCGGACGGCGTCGAGTGGAGGCTCCGCGTGGGCTACGCCTATGCTGCCGAAGTGGCCGTCAGCGCGAAGCAGCAGTATTGTGCGCAACGGTTGAAGCTCATTCTCGGCTGTGAGATCGTCGGGGGCCCGCGAAGCGGCAGCGGCGCTGCTGCCATCATCCCACGCAGCATCCACGAAATCTGGAAGGTCGCGTCGTTCTCATTCGATGTATTTTCGCATTGTTGCCCGACTAACCGAACTGCCGGAGGGTCCACTCGGGCGGAATTCTCTTGGGGGTCAAGTCGACCGACTGGGAAGACGTTGAGCCCCCAAATGATTCTTATCTGCAGTAAGTACACTTTGACACGGAGGGCAACCTGTACTGCTCCATGATGGACGACAAGATCTTGATCGTGAAGAATCTCCAACGAGCGTGCTGACCATCTCGCGTTGGTGTTTGATCGCGAACAAGAGCAAGACCGTGACATCGCGACGCAGTGTGTACCTGGACGGGAACCTGATGGACATTGTCACCGGACGCCTCCATTCCGGGTATTTCTGGAACCGCGACATGCGAGTTGGAAATGGATACATCAAGGAGTGCACGAAGTGCACTGCACGCGTCCACGAAAGCGCGTGTGCACCGCCAAGCAAACCTCCCGAAGATTCAATTATCGGTATCAGAAAGTGAAAAACATGGCAGTGCTGGAATTGACTTACAGTATTGATGTTTGACTGGAGAAGGAATCTGGTGGTGATCCAGCGGCGCCATTGGTACATGAACTCTGGATGATCGTCCCATACTCATATTTTCACGCGTCATCTGACGAAATAGGTACTGACAAAGAAAGAGCGGATTGAAAATATATGATATCTCAGGTAGACTGGTTCTCAGATCACCTATCTCGTTTTCGGCTTGTATTACGTTTAGACACAAAATCCAATTTTCAGTACGACTCTGGATTGCATCGTGTGTGTGTGTGCTCGTTTCAATCTGCGTTTGACGCTCTGCTCGATAGGAGCTGCTCCATGGTCTTTCCACTGGACACGGCACCGCCTGAGCTGCTAGCGAGTCTCCTGCGGTTTCTCTCGAGGCGAGATCTCTTGCGTGTCTGCCACATCAGCACGCACTTCTACCACCACGATCTGCTCCAGAACAACTGCCCGATCTGGCGGGAGCGAGCGCGAAAGCCTTGGCGAGAAGGACTCTACGAGTTGGCGCGCGCTGCTCCAAGAACGATGGACGCGGCGATGCACTTTCTTTGGACCGCGCGGAATGGCTCCTCGCAACGAGCGACTCATGAGAAAGGAACGCCCAGCCGAGAACATCGCGCGTGGTCGAGCGATCACCGTGGCGAAACTCTTATCGAACGCCAAGCTGCGGTACTTTGACACCAGCTCACTCCGCTTTGCCCGCGATCGAGCAACCGAGAGCAAGATCTCCAGACAGGGCGTCGTGGTGCTTCCAAAGCAGTTCCATCCAACCACGACGCGGGCGTTCTCGCTGGATATGTGGTTTGCGCTGATGCAGCCACGCTCGCCGTTCGACTACGTGGGCGGCGTCTTGGTCGGCACCCAGTCTGTGCAGTGGCCTCGGGAGCCAGTGGACCAGCCGCAGCGTCGCAATGCCGTGTTTGTGGACGCGAATCAGAATCTGTTCTGCTCGTTACTGGTTGACAAGCTGCGAGCGATCGCGAAGTTGACGCTCGAGCGATGGCACCATCTCGTGCTGGTGGTCGTGCCACCTTCTAGACCAGAGTGTCGAGTCACCGAACGCGTGTACGTGGACGGTCAACTGGTCGTCATGACGCGTACATTGCCACCGACTACTGACTAGGCCCAGCCCGAGTATTTCCAGTTTGGCAGTGGCCATTGACAGACGGAGGGAGAGTACGGATTCAAATGGCCTGGTGGACGACTGTCGCGTGTGGAATGGCAAGATCAGATTGTGGAGCAGCTGATGCAATGCAAAGCGGTCGACGACCAGTGCCACCGCCAGTGGTCACTCATGGCCAATGGTAAGTTCGACACGTTTCGCGGTGCGTTAGAGGCAGTTCGATCCACGCGTGCACGCACCTGAAGGGATGTGTCGAGAAGTTCGAAAGGCGTTCACGGTTCTGACGCCCACTGACCGCAGCCACGTACGGTAAGAAAACAGTCAGATCTAAAAAAAAGCCAAAACTTGGAAATTCTAGAAGCGAGACGCTGTCAAACCACAATACTGAAATACAATATTCTACTCCATGGACTCGAGCCCGTCGATGCCATACTCGCCAATGAACTGGCGCACGCGTGACGGATGGAACTTGAAGCGCGGATCCTCGTCCATGTACTGATCCAAAACGTACTGGAACGAGCACCAGTGGCTCGGCACGGTCAGCACTCCGTCTGGCGACGTGAAAAAATCAAACACGTCGCCCAGTTTGATCTTGGCGTAGCGATACGCGATCGGGAAATTGCCTTCCCACCGACTGGAAATGTCGCCCACTCGCTTGTTGTAGATCAGTTTTGAAATCTCCAGTTCATTGACGTTGGCGCACTGGATCTGGATCATCGCTGGCTGCGCTGGCGACGGCACGTGGCTGTCGTAGCGACCGAGCATCCCACAAAACATGATCTTGACGAAGCCGTCGCCCGAGCGGAAAAAGTGGATGCTGCCCAGACTCTGCACGCGCTTAATTGGGAAATCCATCGCGGTCCGGGAGTATGCCAATAGCAACGCCACACTGTGTGATGGAGTGCGCTTCCTGTTTTTTGGAGCTGCTCGTGCGATCTTCTCTTCATTCTGTATTTTTAGGGTACTTCAGCGTGAAGTTGCACGAATCGGGGCACCTTCAACTTCAACATCAGTTGTGGTGACTCAACCTCAACGAGAAGGACGTGGCAGTCTCTTTTTTAAAACGACCTAGTTTGTCTCATCTACCGATCCGTTGATCTAGAGATCGAGAATCGCGCTTGCTGCTCTATTTGAGGTTGTTGGCTGCATTCAAGGGTCGAGGGGTGCCTGCTTGGCGGCTGTGTTGGCTTCCTACGGAAAATGAGATTCGATGTCAGGCAATCGAATAGGAACTTGTACAAGTTTCTCCAATTCCACAAAAACAAAATTGGGTGGAAACGTATTCGAGAATCAAAGCAAACGCACGGATTCCTGCAAGCAAAGCCAAACTCCTTCCCCGTGCTCGTCCCGTCTCAAAGCCAGTCTTCCAGGTCTATGCGTATCGCGATCCGCTGCAAGAACGACATGGACCAGCGCTGCAAGCGCCGCTTCTGCATAAACTTTTCCAGGACCTTCTCGCGATTCTTCACTAGCCCGAGAAACTGGCGCAGCACATGATCCATGAGCTCAGGGTGCTTGTGAGACTCGAAAGTGGTGTCGCCGTTCAGGAGCTGGCACACCGCAACCACGGCGACCGAGATGCCCAAATCACGTGGAATAGCTCGCTTGCCAGTGTCAAATCCCAGACTGAGCGGAATATGCGTCAATGGCACCGTCTCAACGTCGCTAGCGATCGCGCGAACGGCGAAGCCGAGGTGCACCACGCCAAAACTTCCACTGTAGGTCGACATGTTGTCGCCTTGCGGTGGCACCACCAGCAGTATCTTAAGCACTGCGTCTGCCTCCCGCTCGGAGAGCAAAAGCCCCGTCTGGTCGCCGAACACCACCACGACATCCACCATCCGCATAACGTTCGACTTAAAGCCTTCCGTCGACGGAGCATATGTTGTCGACCAGAAGTTCTCCGTTCCAAACAGCTCAACACAAGACCACGCGACGCCGTGGACAACAGCAGGCAGCGCTTTGCGCGAACCGCGTCATCGACTGATATGAGGTCGACCACACTGCGTACATCGTGGACACTCGTCGCCGAGAGCAGCTTGCGGTAGTCCCACGGCTTGTCTCGACAAGTCTCGTACTCCAAGCTCGGATACTCGCGCTCAATTTTCTCCTGCTCATTGACCTGAAGCTCGCGCTCGCACTCGTCGGCGAACCCCGTCACACGCACAGTATCTTCACACCAGAACGGTCAGCCCGCTCGTGGATTTCGCTTGCAATCTCTATGGCGGTACTAGCGATTTCAACGATTGCAGTCGCTTGCAATTTGTGAGCGATCACTTCGTACATCTTCACGTCGGTCACGGAGTCCTCATAAAGCCGCTCCAAGCTCCAGTTCTCATCTTGGATCTCGTTCGTCTTGTCGGCCAAGTTTGCACAATGTTGAATGCCGTTGTGTACTCACTCGAGCAACCCCATTGTGCTCTGCCGCTGCGTGTTGTGCATCACCCAGTAAAAAATGTCGACCACAGTGATATGTCTTGCGGCCTCACCGGTACTGTCTTCCTGACCATGGCGCTCGCGTCCTTGGACCACCATGTTCCGAACGTCGGATGTGCTGATTGGTCGCAGCTTCTGGTTCCGCCGAGTTGCCGCAGCCGTCCGGCTCCTTGCATCAACTTGTCCTTTGTCACCAACGGGCCCAAGGTGAGCAATGCAACCGCGTCCGGATACAGTTTCATGTCCGAGCCACGCGACCGCGCCTCGTCAAACATGACAAACGTGTCTCGCTCGCGCACTGACGAACTCTTCAACGGACAAACGAGCATGTGGTTGCGCTCCAGCACTACCCAGCAGTCAAACTCCTTCCGCGTATCGTAGTAAGCCACTCCAGCAGCCTTGAACTTCAGTTGCTTGACCAGCAATTGCGCGGCGGTGTAGTTGGCCATGCCCGCCATGGGTGCTCTGGTGGCGATCAACGCGTGACAGTCAATCTCGAGTCCTCAACGCTGCAGTTGCATCCACATTGCCTCCATACCGGCCACATGAGATAAATGTGGAGAAGTTGACTCCGCGGCGTTCGTATCAACACCAGTCAGACGTTTTCCAGTTTCAATCAGCGCGCGACACCCGTTCTGGAGCGCCTGAAGCAGCGGTTGTTCCCACATTGCTTCATTGCTGGATTGGCTAGATGACTTCGGCGAGGACGGCGGCTGGCTTGGCTCGTCTCCCAACACCTCGTAATCGATCATGGTTGACAACAACAAATCGATCATCCTGCCATTGGTTACTCGCAACGACGGCGTATCAGGTTCGTTCTGGTGGACTCCAACGGCAACAAGCGGTTGGTGTCATTCGTAAAAGCCGATGTTTGCGGACCTCGCACCAAGTCCCACACTGTTCTTGAGAGTCGCTGAGGGTACTGCTTTTTGTCTCGCGGAAAGTCGCGGCGGTTGAGGAAGAAGTTGATCTCTTCCATCGAAAACCGGAAGACGCTCCACACAATCTTGAACTGATGAGCGTTGCTGAGACTCACGTGATCGAGGTTGCTGAGCATGTGCTTGTGCTCAAGGGAAACCTTCGCTTTCACAGACTCGAACCATGTCCGGTAATAGCAATGTCGCTTAGACACGCCAAGATAAAGCAGCATCTCAAACGCCGTTCGCATCTGTTTAGACGTCAGACCGGCGTGGTAGTACGCCACCGGAGTGAGCAGGATGCTAACGTCTGGATGGCTCCATTCCGAGTGCACAGCTGGCAAATCCGCGGCAGTGAAACGGAATCGCCAAGAATTTCGGACGAGTGCCCGGATCAATCAAGCCAAAGTTGACGCGATTGCGCTTCTCGAGGCAGGTCTCGAACACTCCATACACCATGAACCCACGGAGAGCAAGTAGCTGGCGCTTAACACAGTCGAGAATGCTCGGCATCTTGGAAAGAATCGTATCACAAGCGGTCTCAAAATCGCTCAAACCGGCAACAAGCTCTGATCGAGTCTCAGGGTTCTTGTTGCCCACCACGTTCAACCACAACATTTCCAACGGAGGGTCGTCAATCAAATCTTCGACGATGACACGTCTGAACGCAGCTCGACTGGTCATTGCACCCTCAAGCATAGAACTGAGTGTGAAGCCATTGTAGGCACGAGGCGCTCGCCATATTCCGGTCGAATGCTGAACAAATCAGGCGAATCACGCAGCACAACACCAACAAGATGGCTAATGACGCTGACCAATGTGTGGAGGAGTGCTTCGGCAACCCAGCGACTTGAGCCGCTGTCGAGACTCAATGGTTGGCCGACCGCATACACAAGATTGTACTTGTGGTGCAACACCACGTCGCTCTCGTCGAAAACGTCGATGTACTGATCTGTTTTCAGCAGTGCGTCCAAGGCGTGGCAGACTTGATCGCTCTCCTCATCGTTCGACATCTCGATCTCGAGACGCTTCAACTCCATCGACAGCCGGTGCTCCGGCGCTACCATCATAAACCCGCCTTTTTGCTTCAACTCGTCCACAGCTTCTCGCAAT
The DNA here is from genome assembly GCA_023336445.1 of Pythium dissimile. NCBI lineage: Eukaryota > Oomycota > Peronosporomycetes > Pythiales > Pythiaceae > Pythium > Pythium dissimile. Next base: position 41,499 of record JAADWZ010000150.1, on the reverse strand, counting down.
AGCATCACTTCACGCAACCCAAGATCCACTGTGCGGTTGAAGGGAAGCTCGACGAATAGTAGCCGTAGCGCGCTGCCGGTCAGTACGCGGTGCATGAAATGGCGAGTCTCACTCAAAAGCGGTGACAATAAACGCGCCCGGACGACTCGACCCGTGGCTCTAAAACGATGGTGCAAGAACAGCATAAGCAGAATCACTCTTGCCTCTGCCCATGTTGAGCTGGCAGATGCTGCCTGGGTTGTTAATCAGATGGTTGGCAATGACATACTGCTCAGGTTGAATCTGTAAGCAGCCTTCGCATTCGAATACAAGCCAGTACGGATGCTCGATAGTTGACCATGTGTGGCGGCACGTCAGTTCTTTCACAGAATACTTCAATGGAGTAGGCGACGCTGACTCGGCATTCGCGACTATACGCTCCAGCTTGCCAACAAGTACGCTCAACTCCATGAACCGCAATGCCCCTCTTTTGAAGATCTCTCGGCTTTGATGCTTTAAATTCGGGGCAATCTTCAACACCACCGCGTCATCGATCACGCAGCGCAACGGGTCATTTTTGGTGAGGAATGGCAAAAGTTCTGCGGCGAGCAACATTTTCTCCTTCGAAGTGTTTCTTGCAATGCCCACAGCGTCAAGAAGATACTGCCACATTCAAGACTGTTGCATGGTAGCTTCACGCACACCTTCACGACACGTGAGAGCGAGCTCATCAAGCTCGAGAGAAAGCACCTTGGTTTGCAGGACGTGGTGCACGTGTCCACGTTCCAGCTCGTCTGTACCTCTTCTAGCATTTCTTTCCCCATTGCATTCATTGCGGAAGATGCCAGTGGGAACAGTGGCACCAGCTTGCTTGCCGATATTTGGACGAGAACATGATAACGTTCGAAACGATGCAGCTGTCACTTCAAGCGTTGCTCAGCTGCGAGATATAGTCCGCCGTACTCAACCGAGCATAGTCCTTCATGATCATTCTGCACGAAGCGGAGGCCAAAACGAGGGAGATACACCTCAAGCCGTTTGTCAGGGGATACCATGATGTAAAGGCATTGGAGACCTTCAAACTTGTCAAACACATTTGCCAATTCGTCGTCTTCCACTGAGACGGCTGTCCAGTCGAGATCCTTAGTGATAGAGTCGTTGACTTAGCTGCTGATATGCGAGAGGACTTGTGATGGAGTAGCCCCCACGTACTTGGTGATCTCAACAATTCGAGCTGCCATCACACGACGAACAACGAACGCGACATCGCGTACTTCTGCCTGAAGGCTGCCAGTCGCGAAGAGGATCGCGTTCCCGAACAGTACGATCAGTTCGCAAATGCTCTGCAGATCCTCACGAGAGCATGGTCCGAACGAGTAGCACACTAGCGCAAAGCCGTAGCGTAGGCACTCACGCGATCGAAGCTCGATGCGTTCATCCGACGAGACTCCGCATCCACTTTGACGATCTTTGTCGTCTTCTCTAGCCCAACGACGAGAAGAGGACACCAGTAAGCGTACTGTCTCGCACCGATCGCATTGATACTGATCGAGAAAATCTGCGAGCTGACCTAGGATGGGAATACTTTTCCATTCTCTCGGTGAGGAGCCGATACTTGTTGCAGCTTGCATCATAACCAAGTGAAACGCTTCCAACGACTCCACAGCAGCAAGGTCTAAGTGCCATGCGAAAGCAGGAACAGAGTCTTCAGTAAGCTCTCCAGCTTGGAATATCGACTGACACACCGCGACGGCTTGTGATGACTATTCGAAAGACTTCGCCTGAACAGCCTCAAACAAACGTCGAAGCTGTTGAACAGGATGGCTCCGAAGTGAACCAAGCGCGACGTAGCCAGCAAAATCTTCGCTTGCTTCCTTGATCAAATCTGCCTTTGCATACGTCAGATTACCTCGCGAAGATCCGCCAGGAGAATTCACAGCCCATTGGATGTCTGTGAGGGAACCCAAAAATGTGCATAGTGCGATTTCGAGTCTTGTTCCGTGATCTTGAAAGGATCAACAAACGCACCAGTGTGGTCGCGCCAGAGAACATTGTTGTTGTTCCCATGTGGATACCACATCCACGTTTGCTCGAAATGGTTCCGGGATAAAACGTTATCAATCAAATATTTGGCCCATGCGAGCTGGGTACGTTCAACCACTTCGGATAATTGGTCGTGTACTGGGTCGACGAAGTAGAGAACCGAACTTGAGCATGCATGGTGAAGTGGTCCAACCAACACAAAGTAGTCGGAACTGATGCTGCGTACTTTGTCGAGTTGGTCAGCCCCAAATCTCGCTGTGCAAAACCACACAGGTGTGCGAGAGTGTCGAGATCCAGCGGCATGTAGATGAGGAAGAGAACTGCACGTGCCTCTGTTTCGTTCTCGGGGAGTGGGTGAACGAGAAACTCGGGCATGGGGAGCAAACGATCTCTTTCGTTTTGATGGGACTGGATCACGCTGAACAGCCGGTTGACACGGTTTTGGAGATCGCGAAGGTGTGACCGCGCCTCATGATCATGCTGTCACACCCGGGCACACGATAGACGATCATTGTCGTCTCTCACGTCGGCTTGAGCTGTCACAAGGCGAGCTATTTCGCGAGTAATCTGAGCTCGCAGCGTCTCGACACGACGCTTTCGGTCGCTGATACGTTCCCACGCGGTCTTCGTGTAGTTCTTCCAAGAGGTCAGGGGCTGCTGGTGCATGTTGGTGTACGTTTCAAGTCCACAACCGGGAACCCGATCAAGTTGTATTGTCCCTTCCACATCACTGAAGTTGAACACGGAGGCGTGAAGACCGATATGACAGTTCCATCGTTGCAAACAGGCAGCGACACGTTGCAATGCTGTTCGAGCTGCAGAGTCTGGAAGCACGCGACGCTCAAGCGTTTCCAGTCCAAAGCGATGCTGTGTTTATTCAACTGGTTGAAATTCTCACAGCATGGCTGGTGACACAGACAGAATGCGATCCACGACATGAGCAGTACTTTCCCGTCTGCTGTGACTCGTGCAGTCGGATCGTATTTTCTCTCTGTCGAAAAGCGAGCGCGCCGCTCTCGGTACCACTTGGTAAGTCGCAGCAGCCGGACCCTGTCGCGTGGACGCAGTCTCGGGCACAAGGTCGCTCGCAATCCTGTACATGAAGACTTCCACGATTCGCTGACTTGTGCAAAGTTGATCGTCAGCAGTGGCTTCTATCGAATCGAGAAACTGCAGGAGCCCCTCGATCGAACAGGTCGTGACGTCGAAAAGTTGACACCATCGATTCTCTGACAACGATTGCTCATGCTCAGACTTGAATTCAGCTATACTATCGATATCATGCGACAGTGGAGCAGAGAGAATGGGAAAGCTTGGCTATTCGCAAATCCTCGCGAGCGCAGCAGCATCAGGTAGCGCACACTTCTCTGCAGCTCGATCACTCCATTCCTGCACAATCTTGTCAATCTCTTCTCGCCACCCAGCGCGTTTACGCACCACCTCAGGACTGGCGTAATCACAGTTGATCATCTCCGTCGTTCGTACCACGATGGACTGGAGCATAACGCCATATCTGCCGCCACCCAAAAGCCCTGACGGCATGTGTTCGCGCGAAGCTGGGATACCTGGGCCTCGAGCAGCGCACTCTCGAAGCGCAGCATCACCTTCTCGAACAACGCAAGACATCCAGGCAGCGCTTGCTTCACTGTCTCCCGTACAAGTGGCCAGCACGTGTCACGTGTAGCGCCACCAGTGTGCAAACCCACGTTGGTCATTCTGCTGTCGGCAAAAATTGCTGGTTGTTGAGCGCCGTCCGGACACACGCACAAAGAAAAGACGGCATCTTCTGATGGCCGGGGTCTTCTCCAAGCGAGGCGTTCCGCTTGTTCCCTGTGCGCTCGATCGCCTTCTTGATCTCGCCTTCCAACGCTGCGTAGAACGTCGCCACTTCCAAGCATTTCAGTTGCCCACAGTGTTGCACTTGATTCCTTGCAAATGGTGCACGATGCGCTCCCAGCCGTCCCACCCGAGCAACCGCAGTGTCACGGTCCCATAGCTCATACACTCGATTTGCAGAACAGCGGCGTACTGCGGGAACCACTTGTCCGTCCAGATCTCGCCTTCGTCGGCGTGGCCAACCCCGCCCTACACGCGCTGTACTCTCGTCTCGCGCGCATCAGCCACGCCACGTCATAAGCCGTGAACTTAGCTAGCGGCACGCTCCGGCTTCGTCTTGAATCACCGGATCCAAGTGGATCAATCACTCGTCCTCATTGGCAGTGTCCATCACGTGGTCGCCATCGCCGTCTCCGCCGCCTGCTTGCTCCGCCACAGTCGCGCCGACGGTGTCGTCCACCAGACGCAGCAAATCCTCACAAAACGCCGCCATCTAGTCTTCGCTGGGCCGCTGGAACGTGAACCTGAAGACCGCGTTCGTCACGCGCTCGCTCATCGTTTACTCTTGCTCGTTCTCTTCTCACTGCTTCTCGCTGGGCTAGTGACGACGGTGGCCTGGGGGCGATTCGACACTGAGGTCTGTCCAGACGATGGAAGCGGAGAGAGGGGCCATTGCGACAGGGCAGATACGGCGAGAGGAGGGAGAGAAAGAGACAACGCGACCGCGGCATCCCGAGCCATCACCTTCGACGCCATATTTCCCTTGCACTTTCCGCGCTAATTGCTGTTGGTTCCTTCAACTAGAAAAAGGGGGTTTGAACCCATTATTTAACCCATATCGATGTTAAACCCATGACTCGTGAACTTCACAAGTTCCATGCGACCCATATGTAATACTGGTATCTTGCAATCGGGAGAAGGACATCTGCGTGAAGAGGGTATGACCAGCTCAACCAAAATGGAGTCATGAGTACAGTATGGTTTCTCTGGTATCGTGCTTGTGAATCCTTTGAATCCATTTTGGTAATGTATTATCATAGTCAAAGTAAAATACAGGAGGTGGTGACGCTCACGCACGGCCACGCCGCGAGAATCGTTTCTTGTTGGCATGCGGCGAGCTCACGGTTGTGCCACTGGATGACGAGGACGACTCCAGCGGCGGGTCTTCAAAGAACAGCGGCCACTCAAAGTCCCAGAAGGATCTCTCGGCGACTGCAGCCGTAGGCATCTCGAGCCGTAAGAGCGAGGTACAGTACTTTTCCCGTGGCCTTGCGCACTTGACCTCGACGACCGCGCCGAAGTAGTTGAGCTCCGTGTCTTCTTTCAGTGCATAGCACGGCGCCGTGGACGGAGCGAGCCCCTTGGCGAGACGCATGATCGCCTGTGGTGTGAGCTGGTGGTCCCAGACGCGGAACTCGTCCACGAGCCCGTGGAAACCGTACCAGCCGCAGAACTTTGGTGTGGGCTTGCCGGTCGACGCGCCGCTGATGCAGCCCGTGCCGATCTGCACGTGCTCGAGCCGCGCCCACTCGCGATGAAGCTCGCCCTCGTCAAAGTGCACCAGCTCGCCGTTTACATACACTCGCTGCTCTTCGTTCTCGTACGTCAACACGACGTGGTACCAGCGCTCGGTCTCGAGCGAGTGGGCGACGATATGCTTGGGGTCGTTGAGCACGGAGCAGTACAGATTCCGGTCCGTGTCCACAAACAGCCACTGCTGGTGGTAGTGCGCCCAGACCATCGGGTGGATCCACTGCACCGACTGCGCGCCAAGGATGATCCCGCCTGGCAAAATGCTCGGGTCCTCGTCGTTGGGCAGCAGGCTGAACCAGGCGTCAAACGAAAATCGCTCGGCGCGGTGCGGCGCCAACGGCAGCGGACGGCTGCGCTGCGGCAGCTCGATGGGCACGCACGCGCAGCGGTCGCCGCGCTTGGCGGCGTCCAAATCCTGGCCGCGGAAGCCGAGCGACGTGTCCTCGAGGTAGCGCCGCATGGGGTCCACGAGTGCGTGGTGCACATCGCTCGCGTGGGTCTCCAGCATGCGCTGCGTCCAGAACTGCGGGCGGCGGCGCAGCTCGTCGCGCAACCGACGGTTTGTGTGGGTGAGCTGCAGCAGGTCAAATCCGTCGAGGAACTGCGTCGCCGCAGCGAGCAGCTCCACGGGCAGCGCATCGAGGCAGAGAAAGGCGGCGATGGCGGCGCTGTAAAGCGGTTGCAGCGGCTGCAAGTTGCGCGCGCAGTAGAGCTCCATGTGGCCCGTGGATCGGTCGACTGTGGAGCGGTTTGTGGGTGCTGCGCGCGTGGGGAGACCAAGAGTGAGGAGGATGCGACGGAGGAGGAGGAGGAGCTTCTTTTGAGTGCGTCTCTCTGGTCGACTGCTTGCTTGCTTGGTCTTGTTCTTGGGCTTTGGTCAGGTTGTGACCATACGACAGATCGAAACGGTATCCTTCAATTTACAATGAATCGCCCAACAGCAAAGGATGGTTTACTTCGTAGACAGCTAAGAAAATTATAATACAGTAGTAGACTTGATTGTATTCCAATATAACGGTTCTAGATGCCATCATCACAAGTTTCGTGAACAGCCACAAGTTGAAGCTTGGGGAGATCCAAAACTGAACTCCTCCTGCAATTTTCGAACAATAGAATGTCGGAACAGCACACTGGACAGTAAGTAGTATTGACGATGCGCGTACCTCCAACAACAAACGACCAACTTAGCGAAATGCTCCATCAGCGTTTCCAAGCAATGCAATGTGGGCATGTGGGTGTGCAGTATGTACGTACCGTGCTGCACTGTACAAGTATGTGGAGGTACAGTTGCCAGTTGCGCTGACGCGCTTTGGCACTCGCTCCTCCAGTCCGCGTGTCGCATCTTGCGAAGCCTTCTCTTGTGATCGGATGAAGCAATCATCTGTGACACAAACTTCGTGACGAATGGTGGATATTTGTCGTAGAAATGGACATCGTGTGGATTCCCGACCAATACATTTAAGTACACTGTACTACCATCTACTCTATTGCATGGAGTTGCGAGGCTTCCGCCTTGTGTTGCTTGCTGTTCACTCCATGACCTCGAGTGGTCGACACCGTTCTTGTCCACAAACTGGCCAACCTTGGTCGGGTGGAACTGGACGCGAACGCTGTCTTCCAGATACTGCTCCACTGGAAACTTGAAGGAGCTCCACTCGGGCAGCTGTAGCACTCCCTCCGCGGTTGTGGACAAGTCGAAAAGGTCGCCAAGTTTGAGTCGCGCGTGGCGGGAGTCCACGAGCTCGTGGGTCTCGCTCCACACGCATCCGATCTGGCTGAGATGCAGCGTGTAGAGATAGATGGCGCACGACCAGCAGCAGGTCGTCCTGGCAGACGGGCGCGTTGTCGGGGACGGGAAATACACCGAGGCCGGCCGATAATCCACTTCTTCATCGTCATTCGTAGGTGCGGTGGCGAGAGGACCGATGCCGCAGTAGTGCATACTTAGCTCCTCAGACATGTCCCTGCTAAACGGATCCTTCCTGTATTTGCTTCGGCCGTTGACGAAGAAACACTGCGTTGAGTTACCGGCGCCATTGATCCGGAAGTCGGCCTGGCTGGGAGCGTCCATGGTCATCTGGATGGTGTGAATTCTGTTGTGAAGCAGCGTTCATATTGAGAAAGAGTTAATCTTTGTGAGAAAGGGACCAACCGCCGGATCCCTCGTGATGAACGCAGAGGGGACGAAGTAGCCTGGAATTTGATTTAATACGGCAAAACTAATGGGTCGAACAGATGAATATGTTTGTACTAGTGACAATTCGAAACGACAGTGAGGGAAAATTGAGCTCAGTATTGATGTGTAGTTCTTATAAAGGAGGATGGATGATGTTCAATGGGATTTTCTGTCGTCCACGGCAGCACAGCCCGTGGGTGCCCACAAGCGATGGTGGCGTGGACCTCCCTCTCTCTATGCATCCAGTTCTCAATCAACTACATGTGGTACTATTTTTGTGGGAAAACGAAGCACGCTCGTTCGCGCGGCCACGAGCTGTGCACCGTCTCCACTTTGCCGAGATGTGCGGACGGCTCACACTGTTTGAGGCAGCCCGCAGGCTTGGTCGCGATCGTTAGGTCTTGCGCTAGAGCCCCGACGTCTTCGTCCGTCAGTGGGTCTTCCCACACGCGGAGCTCGTCGATCAGGCCGTTAAACGCGTACCAGCCAGTAAACTTTGCATGTGGCGCACCGACACTCCCAGCGCTAATGCAGCCCGTCCCCACTTGCATAAAGTACAACGAGCGCCAGTCGCGGTGGAGCTGCCCAACCGCTTGGCGCACCAGCTTCCCGTCCAAGTACACACACTCGTGGTCCGTGTCATACACCAGCGCGAGGTGGTACCAGCGACGGGGTGTGAGCTGCATCGCGACCACGCGCTGGTCGTTGACTACCGAGCAGTACAAGTTGCAGTCCGCGTCTGCGTGGATGAACTGCTGGTGGTAGTCAGGCCAGACCATCGCGTCCTGCCATCGCGCCGACTGCGCACCCAGTAGAATCCCGCCGCGATACACTGCACCGTCGCTGGTCTTGTCCTCGTCCGACAGGCTGAACCATACGTCGATAGACAGCCTTCTCGGTGCAAGTGGCACGAAGAGCTGGACGTTGCGCTGGCTGGAGCTTGGCAGGAACCGCAGCGCTTCGATGCACGCGCCGCGCTCGCCGCCCAGCTGCGTGGATGCGCGGCGCTGTCCACGGAACCGGAACGACTGGTGCATCGCGTACTCTCGCTTGGCTTCCATCCGACTGCGCGTGAATTGCTGCGAGTCGTGCGATGGCTGCGACAAGTGGGCCGCCCAAAGCGCTGGATCCGCGAGGAGCTCCTCCTGGAAAATGCGGCTGGCGCTCGCGAGCGCCAGCAGATCCCAACCGACCAGACACTGGAGAACGTTCTCCAGCACATCACGCGGCACAGCCGCCAGTCGCGATGGTAATGGCGCTGGTAATGGTGGTGCCGCAGCGCGAGCTGCTGTGAATCCGCCGCCGCCGTCGGCATACCGCATCCTTGCCAACTCCATTGGTCTTTAGCTCACTGATTGCGACCGTCGACTTCGCAAACAACAAATTATTAGCTTAGTCTATGGTACTGTGTCGTGTCAGGATGTAGTTGTGTCGAAGGCTAGTTCAGACTAATTCAGAACGAAGTCGGCATCGGATCTCTAGCGGCCGGGAGCAGCGCACACGCTGGACGGGGCCGACCAGCTCGATATTGGAGCAGCCACGAAGCGAATACACTGGCTGAATCTTAAGCGCTAGCCCCTGGGCCAGCAGCTCGACTTCGCGGCGGTCCAGCGCTCGCTTCCAGAGTCGGAACTCGTCGATGAGCCCGTGGAACGGATACCAACCGGAGAACTCTGGCGTTGGCTTGGCAGCGGACGCGCCGCTGATGCACCCGGTGCCAAGCTGAGTGTAGTGCAGGTAGCGCCACTCGTGGTGGATCGAGCCGTGCGTCTGGTGAACCAGCGAGCCGTTCTCGTCGCTTGGTAGAACGCTGAACCAGATATCGAGTGTGAACGGGTGGTTAAGCAGCTGGGCGTCGCGTCGCGGAGATCTGTGGAACCGTCTTTCCCGTCGGAAGAACGTCGGCACCGGAACGCATGCGCCTCGGTCGGTCTCCTCGGTCGAGCTCGCTGGCATGCCGGGGAACATGAACGACGTCTCGCGCATATACTGGCATTTGGCGTCGTGTACTCTCCGCGGGGCGGCATCGCTGGAACTGTGACGACCCGCTCGTGTTGTCCAAATGGCCGGGTCGGTCAAAAAGTCGAAGCACAACCGTCGATTCACGTAGGACAAGTGGACGAGCTCGTCGCCTAAGAGACCCGCTGCGATGGCCTTGAAGACGTCGCTAGGCAGCTCCTCAAAGCGGAAGCCCGGGCGGCTATTAACTGGTTGCATAGCAGTCACCGTGGAGTGCGCTTCCATCATCAACGGTCACTGTGTCGTCTGCTCGCGATTGTTGTGTGAATACTTTGGTGATACGCTGACTCGTGAGTCGCAACCATGATGATGGCTTCACCATCTTGTCTTCTGAATCAGAAATGCAGCTCTTCCCATCCAATCCCAGCTTAGTATGCAATTTATCAGCCAATCCTACGGTAAGAATCAGAATGGTCCATTAGCACTCTGGTTTTCATCAACCGCGAGATCACTGGTCTTGCTCTCAAAATGATCAATTGCACGCAAGAAGTCTCGTTGTGACTCTACCGCGCAGTGATTTATTTGCCCACATAGTTTAGAATAAAAAGAAATACACATAACCAGCCTCCTCGCTACCCAACAGAGCAAAACAGCGTTCCGCGGCTACGCTTGGATCGAAATGCAGCCCGCATGTTCCACACTGCTCCGTCTCACTTTGCTCAGCCACTGGTGCAATTTCTTCTTCTTCGAGTGCAGTGGCACGATCTCGACCACGCGCTCGACGGGGCGAGAGCATCGCACGCTGTGGATGCGGCCGTAGGTCGCTGTGCCCGCCGCGAGTACGCGCTTGAGCCGGAACGACGGCGACGACTTGACGTACTCGCCACGCGCCAGCTTGTGGATCTGTTCGGCTGAGAGCGCCGAGTTCCAGATCCGGAAATCGTCAATCAGGCCAAAGAATCCGTACCAGCCATGGAAGTTCTGAGTCGGTCGGCCTGGCGACTCGGTGCTCAGCATTCCGGAACCGAGCTGAGCGAATGGCAGGTCGCTCCACCCGGTCATCTGTCTAGTTGTATCGGTGTGCATGAGCTTGCCGCTGACGAAGACGCGCTGTTCTTCGCCATCAAAGCTGAGCGCCACGTGGTACCAGCGGTTGTATGCGAGCTTGGACGCGACTATGGGCTTCTGCCACATGAGCGAGCAGTACAAGTTACGCTCAGCGTCAACGTGGATGATATGTTCGTGCTGGCTCGGCCAGTGGCGCGAAAACGCCGCATCGGACTGCGAGCCAAAGAGCACACCACCAGTGAACACGCGGCGTCCATCGTCGCTCGCGTGCGGAGGGAGCAGACAGAACCATAGATCAAACGAGATCGGGTCCAAGTGGAACATGCGCACAATTCGCGGGAGCGCAATACTTCCGCCGCGGTCGTTGGCGCCCACTCTTCTCTTCGAATCCATCGACACGCCCGGGAACTTGAGCGATCGTCCTTGTGCGTACCGCATCTTGGCCGTCTCTTCCAGGTACTGCTTGTACAGCCACGGATTGAAGTCGTAGCTGGCCATGCGCGCTGCCCATAGCTGTGGGTGCTCGAGCGCGTGGAACAGTTTCCTGTTCACGTGCGACAGCGTAAACAGATCCACGCCCAGCAGAAAGCCCTGCACGTTCAGGAAAACCTCGCGCGGAAGCCCAAAGAACGGCGCCGGCTCAGAGCGAGAGAATCGCGCCTTGCCACGCCGCCAGCGCGCGCGGCCATGCGCGGTCTCGAGCTGCTGCTGCTGATGCGGTTGCTCCACCTCGATGGAGGACGTGGATCCCATGGCTGGCGGTCGAATTGGCGTGTGCGTGACTTCTCGTGGGCCGCCCGGACTTCAGCCTTTTGTCCAAGCGGGGAGATGGGAGGAGGTCAGCTCTCTTCGTTTCGTGAGCTCCTTGCGGATTGTTCCAATTTTTTTTGACTTGTTCCAGCTGACTGACTTCAGGCTGACATCAACAATCATCGGAACCGTCTCTTTCAACCAATCAGAGTGATTCGAACATTGTTCAAACCAATCAGAGCAAATATCAGGTCTAGGGGAAGGGGGATCCATGCCTGATTCACTGACGCGAGTGGGCCTACACATGTCGCAGACGGGCTGAGTCAGTGGTTGCTCATTGGATCGCGAAAGGCCGCACAACAAAGAAAACCGATTCTTCTCCCGTGCGATCCACTTCACTGGACATTTGCTGTGGCTCCGCATCTCTTCCGATGATGCTCTTGCATGTACAGAGGTGTTGAGTGCAAACAGAGAACAAAGGAGGGAGTAGACGGAGACGAAACGATGCGCAGAAAGGGAAGCTCGTACAGCCACGTCCACTGGGCAAGAGAAGCTCGATGGCGAACAGACTTTCATGTAGACAATGGTAGAATGTACTGTACTTTAGCGTTGTGGGAGAAATGTTCACTGTGGTTCTGTGTGCATAGAAGCATTTGTCCCGTGACAGGTCGCTTTGGGGGCGGTGAGAATGATCTGGCTGTTTGGGGCCACGATAAAACGGGGTCCGTCGACGAGGGACGCGAGAAAATCCACCAACTACTATGAGACTCGCGCAGGTGGGACTTGGTTGGTGCAGAGTTTGTGCAAAAGGCGACGGCGTCCAGTGGATTGTCCAGGCTGGATTTGTGGATCACCGTTTCGCAGTGGCGTAATCCGCTCCCAGGTGCAGTTTCCACACAGTTTGATCCCGTTCCAACTCCATGTGCGCGTGCTTGCTCTCGTAGGACGCAGCCAGAACGTCAAAGCCGATGAGAAAGTCGAGCACTTAGTCCAACAAGTCCCACGACTGGGAGTCGGCGGAACTGGCTGGAATTGAAGACATGCCGGATTGGTGGATTTGTGGTTTCGATAGGAAGTTGAGAAATGGGTAGTCCACCGCGCAGAGAGAGAGAGAGAAAGAGAGAGAGAGAGAGAGAGTTCGGCGCGGATCTCTGCGTTGAAGGTTCGCTATGAGATGCAAATTATTCGACAGCACCATCGGCGATCGCAAGATCTGTGTCTGTTTAGACTATCTGTATCCACAGATCAAACACGCGAAAGCTGTGACAACTCTTTGGCCCGTCACTACTCTGGTCGGAACGCAATGTCCTGTGTTTCTGCTTGCTTTTTCGTTCTCGCGGTTCGTATCACTGCGACTGTGCGGTTGTTTCCTGCACTGCACGGAACGCTCAGATTTCTCAAGCGCAATTCACCAGGCCACAAGACCTAGATAGGTACATCGTAGTAGTATATTATTGCATGGCGTAGTGGAGTCTAATAGGTGTCTCGCCTTGTGGTGCGTGGGTAGTTGGCCTACTCATCCGCGCCAGCCGATACGTAGTGAAGCTCCGACGGACGCGTGCAGCGCACGAGCTTCACGTCGGCACTAGTAGTCATCTCTTCCTGATCAGCCGACCACGTTGGACGTGGTGATGACGAAGGCAACTGCTCACCGCGAGCCAGGCTCTGGATCTCACCCATCGACAAAGCTCGACCCCAAACTCGGTGGTCGTCTAGGACACCGTTGAGTCCGTACCAGCCGACGTACTTGTCGTTTGGCCGGCCCTTGGAGCCAAAGGTCATGAATCCAGAGCCAAACTGAAGACCCTTCATCTTGCCCCACTCGACGTGGATTGGCTCCTGGGCCACCTTGAGCAGTTGGCCGTCCAGGAAGACGCACTGGAGCTTGGTGGTGTAGGTCAGCGCAACGTGGTACCATCGCTCGAACTGGAGCTTGGCCTTGACGATGGGCTTGTTGGCTGTGATTGAGCAGTACAAATTTCCGTTGACATCTACGTGGATGAGCTGCTGGTGAAATTCGGGTCGAGTGTTCTCGTCGTCTGTGCACAGCGTCGACTGGGCACCGAGTAGCACGCCGCCGGTGTATGCCGTGGGGTCTTTGCTTGATGGTGGCGCTAAGCAGAACCACATATCCACAGAGAACGCTTTGTTCTGCCACTTAGGCGCCAAGTCGCTGGGCAATGGGATGGCGCTGGAGCGACTGGCTCCGCTTAGCCGCAGCGATCGGGCCGCCGCATACTGCTCCTTCCAGGTCTTGTCCGCCTCGCGCGCTCGAGAGCTCAGCCGCTTTCTCCACACGGTCTGGTCACGCTCCATCTCTACATGAAGCGACTTGCTTGCACAGGAGAGCGCGAGCAGATCGAAGCCAGTGAGGAAATCGTTGGTGTGGTCGAGTAGATCTCGCGGGAGATAGCTGAGTGTGGTGGTGGTTGTGGTCATGGTCGATGGTCGATGGTTATCTGCTAGTCAGCAAATTGTGATATAAGGAGGAAAGTGCCTATCCCCTGACGTAGCGATGGCAACCAGAGCGCCTTGTCTGGTCATCCATGCCGACATAGCGCGAGATGTCGACAGTATCTCATCTGTGATACTGCGCAGTCTGTGTCTCCAAAATTCAGCATTCGGCATTTTTTTTAATGATACAGCACCTCTGAGACACAAATCTTGAATCCGCCAATCAATGTAAGGAACGAATTCTTTCTCCAATCAGATCCTTTGAACGTGTTGCCTTTCTCACTTGTTCACACGTCACAGATACTGGTGTCGCAGGCATGGAACCCCACTCTGTAGTCCTGAGTCTGGTAATGCCAGTGTCGCGTCAACTTCAACGTGTCGCCGATACGCGAGATTCGTGAGCAACACATACAGTACGCATGCACAAATTGTATGCGAGGATGGTTCGTGCAGTCGCAAGAATCCCCAATCTTCTTGCTGGATGCGCAATGGATAAGAGGACCCTTTGTTCCGTCCTTCTAGCGCTCGAGCCCACTAGTGATGGATGAATGAGATCCTTCCTCAGGATGAATGAGACCTTTCCTTGCAAGAGCATCAGGCTGCTAACCCTACCGAATGCTGCCCCGGTCATGGATCCCACGCGGCGACGCCAGTGAACATGCAGTAGGTGGCCAGCTCTGCTTCACTCGCTCAACCCCACCAACTTCTTTTCACCCAATCGAAAATCTTACATTCCCCCTTTCCAGCCAATCCTGAGCTTACACAGTGGATAAATCCTCTATTTAAGTCGTTTGCGGTACTATCCCAATTCCTGCTCCGTTCCCACTGTTGTCACCACCCCAACGACGAAGAGCTCCTCGTCACCATGAAGGCGCTGATCCTCGTCGGCGGCTTCGGCACGCGGCTGCGGCCGCTGACGCTCTCGTGCCCCAAGCCACTGGTCGAGTTCTGCAACAAGTCGATAGTCATGCACCAGGTCGAGGCGCTGGTGGCCGTGGGCGTGACCGAGGTAATCCTCGCGGTCAACTACCAGCCGCAAGTGATGCTCCAGGCGCTCGCTGCCATGGAGCTCAAGTACAACATCAAGATCTCGTGCTCGCACGAGTACGAGCCGCTGGGCACGGCCGGTCCTCTGGCACTTGCGCGCGAGATGCTGGACGACGGCGACCCGTTCTTCGTGTTCAACAGCGACGTGATCTGCGAGTACCGGCTGCAAGAGTTTTTAGACTTCCATCAGAGCCACGGCGCGGAAGGCACGATCATGGTCACGCGCGTGGAAGAGCCATCCAAGTACGGCGTGGTGATCTCTAGCGACGACGGCATGATCCAGCGGTTTGTCGAGAAGCCGCGCGAGTACGTTGGGAACAAGATCAATGCCGGCATCTACATTTTTAGTCGCGAGATCCTGGACCGGATCCAGCTGCGCCCGACCTCGATCGAGACCGAGATCTTTCCGCAGATGGCCGCCGAGGGGAACCTGTACTCGATGCTGCTGCCTGGATACTGGATGGACATTGGCCAGCCCAAGGACTTCCTCACGGGCATGTGTCTCCACTTGGACTATCTCCAGCGCACCGATCCGTCCCAGCTCACAACCGGCACCAAGTACGTCGGCAGCGTCATGGTGGTGAGTGGGTCGACAATGGAGGTGGTAAGTACCAATAACTGACGCGAGGTATTTCATGTGCATAGGACGAGACGGCCGTGATTGGCGACGGCTGCCTGATCGGCCCGGACGTCGTGGTCGGGCCCAACTGCTTGATCGAGGCCGGCGTCCGGCTCAGCCGTACGACGCTGCTGCGGGGCGTGACCGTGCGCGCTAACTCGTGGATCCATTCAAGCATCATCGGCTGGGGCTCGACCATCGGGCGCTGGGTGAGTGTTTTCACGATTTGTACTCGTGCTGTGGTGGAAGACTCTGCTGATGTGTGTTTGTTTTGTCTGATTTGTGTGTGTATGTCAGTGTCGGATTGAGGGCATCACGGTGATTGGCGAGGACGTGCAGGTCAAAGACGAAAAGTTTATCAACGGCGGGCTCATTCTGCCGCACAAGGCCATCTCGACCAACATCCCGGAGCCGGGCACGATCGTCATGTGAAGATAAACGAACAACAACTCATCACACACAGTTTTGTTGCTCGGAAAATGCACGTAGTATGGAGTAGTAGGTTGTTTATGAGGGTTTCTAATCAATCGGCTCACCACCCATGTGAGACTAAACTACGGAGCTGGGTGTAAGGAGATGCAAGCTGCTGTTTGTGTGGGTTGCTTGTTGGATGATGCAGCACCGTGGTCATGAATGTCGATGAATGAAGTACGGTCAGCGTTGAGGACAACG
This sequence comes from Pythium dissimile, assembly GCA_023336445.1. Taxonomy (NCBI): domain Eukaryota; phylum Oomycota; class Peronosporomycetes; order Pythiales; family Pythiaceae; genus Pythium; species Pythium dissimile. Next base: position 25,363 of record JAADWZ010000150.1, on the reverse strand, counting down.
CAGTGGAGACACCCAGTTACTTTGGCAGCAACGAGTCAGAGTGCTCCGCATTCCCGATCGGCGACTGGGTTGCAGGGGACGAAGTCGCAGAGCTGTTCGACGAACCCGAGGTGTCCGACGACGGAGCTGGAGCATTGTCGAGTCGCACGTAGTTGGCCTCGAGCGCAACCTCAAGCTTTTCCTCAACGCGCTGCATGTGCGTGCGCAAGTTGTGCAGCTCGTGAATGGTGTTGTTGAACCCATCCTGAACGGTAGCCCACTGGGACTTCTTGCGATCACGTCTGCGGTAGACCCACTTGAGAGTCTCGCCAAACGAAACCATGATCACTGCGAACGCGATCGAGAAGAGCCACTGGAACCACTCAATGTAAGCGAAACCGAAGAGATCGTCCATGATCACCGGGATGTTGGTCACAGACACAGTGAGCACCACTGAGCCGACGGCAGCCCATTGCATCCACTTGTTCGTGAAAAAGTTGTTGAACATCGACTTGGTGAAGCTGCGGGCGGTGTAGGCACGGAACAACTCCATGTTTGTGATGAACACGAACGTCATGGTCTGAGCGCGCGAGATACCTTCCGAGATACAATCGAAATCGCCTTCGTAGCACGTCACATCATCGGGCACACCGTTGGCGAACAGCAAAGCACCGTCAAGCGAGCGCGCCTGGCAGTTCGTGTACCCGCGCCACCCTTCGCTCGTTCCTAGCCATCGGCGACACACCGCGTTCTTGAACCCTTCTGGGCCAGCATCACTGTCAATGTCCGCGACAATGTCGTTCAGCAGGATCTTGTCGAAGTTCCATAAGAGGCCGAATGTGAACACGATCAAAGCACCAGACATGATCAAGAACGCGTTAAAGAGAACCACAATCCACAGACGGCCATGGATGATCGGCTGCTGGCGAGGACGAGGACGCTCGAGCATGACAGTGCCATCTCCCTTCTCAAGACTGAGAGCAACGGCAGCCATACCGTCCGCGAAGATGTTGAGCACAAGAATCTGGAGCGGCTCGAGCGGCTTCGGCATACCAAGAGCAATGGCGATGAAGATCATCGAGATCTCACCGAAGTTGGTCGACAGCAAGAAGCAGACGAAGCGCTGGATGTTAGCGTAGATCTCGCGACCCTTCTCCACAGCGGTCACGATGCTGCAGAAGTTGTCATCGGTCAGAATCATATCCGACGCTCCCTTGGCCACAGCAGTACCGGCGATACCCATAGCGACACCAATGTCGGCTTCCTTCAACGCAGGAGCGTCGTTGACACCATCACCAGTCATAGAAGCGACATGACCCTGGCGCTGGAGCGACTTCACGATCTCAATCTTGTCCTCCGGCTTGGCGCGTGCAAACACGGAGCAGCGGCTCGTAATTTCGTCGATGTCATGCTCCATAATGTAATCACCGTTCGGACGCAGCACAGCGCAATCAACAGCTTCAGTGTCCTCATCTGCACCGACCGGTAGCAAGTCAATGTTCTTCGCAATGGCCACGGCAGTCTTGTGGTAGTCACCAGTGATCATAACCGTACGCACACCAGCATTGCGAGCCTGAAGGATCGACTCCTTCACACCGAAGCGTGGTGGATCGATCGAGGCGATCAGACCAACAAAGATGAGCGGCTCACAGAGCGCATCGAACTTGTTGTCAACGTCTTCCTCACCGCCGTCGTATGGGAGCGCATGCAGCGGACGAATGGCAACAGCAAGCACACGCAGGGCCTGCGATGAGAGCTTGTCCACAGCATCAAGGATCGCACGGCGATCGTTCGGACGAAGAGAAGCAACAGTTCCGTCGGTACGAATAAACTCGGTACACTTCTGGGCGATATAGTTTGGTGCACCCTTCACGTTCGCGACGAACTGCGTGTGCTTCGGAAGCTCGAGATCGCCGAACGGCTTGCCCATAGGGAGCTCCGTCACGGTGATCATCATCTTGCGAGTCGACGAGAACGGAACCTCAGCAACACGAGGAAACTCCTCCATCAGCGCCTCGCGCCACAATCCGGCCTTAGCAGCGGCGACAACAAGAGGGGCCTCCGACGAGTTTCCCATTGGCACCCAGACCACGCGTCCATCTTCCGACTGCTCCTTCTGCAAACTCGTGTTGCTGCACAAGGCAGCCGAGAGTAGCGTGGTGCGAACGAGCACGTTCGACTTGGTTTGGCTAACACTGTCGCGCACAATGTCACCCACTGGCTCGAAACCCGTACCGGTAATATCATACTCGAGGGCATCACCCCACATCTTGACGGCAGTCATCTTGCCTTCAGTGAGGGTACCAGTCTTGTCCGTGCAAATCACCGAGCTGGCACCGAGCGACTCGACGGCGGCCAGCTTGCGCACGAGCACGTTGTGCTTTACCATGTCAGCAGTGCCCGTCGACAAACAGATCGTGACGACCATCGGAAGACCTTCCGGGACGGCACTCACAGCGAGTGTCACGGCAATCATAACCATGTAAAGCCAGATCGGGCGGTCCGGGTGCTTTGGGTCCTTGTTGCCACGGACCATACCAGCGACGAATACAACCACACAGACACCACACACCACAGTGCCCATGAAGACACCGAGGCGGTGAAGCGAGTGCTGCAGCGGCGTCATCTTGGGCTGGTACTTGTCCATAAAGCGGCGGAAAAGGTTTTTCTTCTTACCATCCTTCGTGACGTTTGAGCCCTTAAGCAGAGCAGCGATCGAGCCGACACGCGTGTTCATGCCCGTCTCCACAACGACGCCAACAGCGTTTCCCGTGGCGACCGAGGTCGACGAGAATACCATGTTCGAAGCTGTCAGCTTCTTGCCCTTGCCCATCGGTGCATCGTACTTCTTAAGCACGTCCTCCGACTCGCCTGTCAGGATCATCTCGTTGACCTTGAAGTCCGAGCTAAACACGAGACGAATATCCGCCGGAACAATGTCGCCCGTCGCGAGCACGACAATGTCGCCGTCAACGAGCTGGTCACTTTGGATCATCTGCTGGCGGCCGTCGCGGATCACGACACACTGCGGCGACGACATCTTCTGAAGCGCGTCAAGCGCGTCGCTGGCGCTTTTTTCCTGGATCGTGGCAACCACCGCGTTCAGCGTCACGATCGAAAAGATCGCGATACCTTCGACGAATTCCTGCAGCGCGATGGACGCGAGCGCGGCCGCGCAGAGCAGACCCATGATCAGGTTCATGTACTGCAGCAAGAAGATGATCATCACGGGAGTCTTCTTACTGGCTTCTAGCGAGTTGGGGCCGTGCACAGCGAGGCGCTTGGCAGCCTCCTCGGCGCCGAGCCCCGTCTTGGCATCCGTCTCCAAAGTCGTCAGTACATCGTCGACCGATCGCTCATGCCACTCGGCCTGGGCCGACGTAGCTTCAATCTCCATGAACGACTCACGGGTCTTGAGCGGGTTGGCGATCACGAGCTTCTCAGCGTCGTTCAGAAAGCGCTCGCGGTGCGAATCGCGCTGCGCTTCCTCCTGGTTCAATTGATTTTCTCCATCGAGCCCTTCACTGATCCCCGAGATGGGAAAAAAGTGCAGGCTCGAGCTCGAGTCTCTAGGCGTAGCCAACGTCAGGTAGGAAGTAGACAAACCCGTCGGTGTCGTCGGCTGGGCGCGCGGAGACGGCGCATAGCCGCGCGAAGGCGTGCGCGGCGTCGTCGCCCGCAGGCGGTTGGTTTCGTTGATCACTGCGGGCCATGATATACCCTCCTGTTCTTGGTCCTGGTCGCCCGCGGGGAGAGGCGGCGTGCGGTTGGTCGCAAAGGCGTCGTTGCTGGCTGCTAGTGAAGCATTCGGCGGGGAAAGAGGCGACGAGTGGTCCATTCAAGGGGGGAGAGGGGACCGCTTCACTTGGGAACGCGCGGGTCGGAGGAGACGAACGGGTGAAGAGGGGGCTTGCCGGGGAGAGCTCGAGGGTCAAGGGACTCAAGAGCACGTGCAGGGAAGTGAAGCGGAGGAGCTGGGAGAGGGGACGACAACGGGAGGTTGCAGTCGAGCACGCGGCAAATTGGGGAATGGAGGATCTGGCAGAGGTGTCAGCTAGACACTGTCGGGGTGGAGGGGAAATGAATCCTTGGAATGCGGACGAAGGGATGAAGTTTACGACAGGAGCAGCGATAAGTTACGGGAAACTAATCGAACCCTAACCAATGCAGGTGGAAATGGGAGGTGGCAACCTAAACCCCATTCCGGATCAAAGATACGAAATTTGATAACAGGGTGCATTTGAATCAGTATTGAGTTGTGTTCCACAGTCTCCTGATCGTGGTGCTTTCGAACTAGCCAACCTTGTTACGTGTGACATGATGAGGTACATCACCGTGGAATGGAAAACCGCGAAGTGAACTTTATCCCGCCACACAAAACAAAACATTATTGTGTGCCTAGATGAGCCAATAATTACAATGAGGAGAACTAAATGACGCAAGGGAGGTCTCCACACCGTATCCAACCCCGTGAGCGAAGTCGGACTGTCCGCAAGCAGCGTAAGACATTTCTATAACAAGTGAATGTCTCTGTCCACGCCAATTTTGTTTTCTGAAACTTCAACCTGGCAGTCTTGACATGGAAATGGAATGGCTCCATTTTGCATGAATTCTCAGACTGGCAGTCACGAAACATCAACATTAATCAAAGTCACACTGACGTGCCAGTGTCACGTTGACTCGTGGACCAATCATCGTTTTAGTTAAAACTCTTAAGAGACCTCTCGTCATCAAAGGTTCGTTGGTAATACAAAGCAGTCCTCTGCCCCTGATCCGTGGACATTGCGGTCCAATCATTTGCTGTGGACATCGTAGTAGGGATAGGGTATCAGATTATCCACCCATCGGAAATGTCCCAAAGATCTGCGTCAGTTTGGATGTGCAATCCATCTACCCCCGGGGGTACTGCTTACGAGGTTCAACAACACTCCGGCCAAGATTCGTCTCCATCCCCAGTCCGACTAGGGACGCGCGAACAACCTGGACCTCTAGCGACTGCTAGTAGCTCTTGGGTTGACATGGCTACAACTTCTGTCAACGATCTACTATCAGCTACGGTAAACCAATGAAATAACATGAGAAACGGATCCACCACCGCCACCACGAGATATGGAAATCGACACGTATTACTCGTTTGTATGGAGGAGAAACCGCTGCACTGATCTAACATTCCGCTCCGCTCTGATTGTTCGGAACAGTCTTGCACGGTACTCTACGCCTGGCCACCAAAGTTGAACTGCACGGTTCCCTCCGTCGGCTGGAAACTCACTTGGGCCTGGGCGCCTTCACCGACCACGGCGGGCGCAGCAATGTTGGCGTCGCCATCTTCGCCGTCGTTGTCTGTGAACCACGCGTCCACCAGCTGCGACGCAGCGCGGCTCACTTCGTCGTTCTGGTCATAACACAGCTCTTCAATGCGCTCGAGACAGCCGCTCTCCTCGACCGCAACGCGGCCCTCGCCCTGGGTCTTCTGCAGCAACCCATCCACAGCTTCCAGGATGACAAGTTCGACCATCGGATCTTCCCACTCTTCCAGAAGCGGCGCAAATGACTGGAGCACGCCCATACGCACCATCTCGGAGACGTACTCGACACTGGCTTGGACGATCACGTTGCAAATCGCCCAAGTCGCTTCTCGCTTCACGCCGTACTCGGCCCACGCCATCTGCTCCAACAGGCTGGGAACGACCCCTGGCGTCTGGATCAACGCCAGCACCTGCTCCGCCTGGCCACCGGCGATGTTGGAAAGCATCCAGCAGGCCTCCTCTCGCACGGCTCGGCTCGTGTTGGTCATGACGCTCGGCATCACTTCGAGCAGACGCGCCTCGATCACGGCCTGCGAGAAGACCACGTCGGCTGACACGATGTTGCCCAGCAACCGCAGAATCGGCGCGAGGATAATGCTGCTCTGCGAAATGTACAGAAGCTCGACGAGGCGTGGGCACAGACCAGCGCCAATGAGACCGGCAATGACATCCGGGTCTTCGACACTGAGCTCCACGAGCGCCCAGCAGCTGTCGCACAGCGTGAGCACCTTCTCGTCCAGATTTTCTTCTTCTTCTTCCTCGTCCGCATCTTCGTCGTCGCCGATCGCCTCGTCCACGACCTGCATGGGCCGCAGCGCCGCGCGCGGCACTTGGAAGACCATGTTCTCGCCCGTCTCAAAGTTCACATCCACGTCCATCACTTCGACCGTCTCTTCGTTGACGTCGCGGATGTACCTCACGACCGCGATATCATTCGGCGCCGGCTTATCGGTCGCGATCTCGAATATCCGCCACGGCGCGATAGTCGGCGACGGCGAAAACACGACCGAGCCATCCGCATGGCCGTTCGCCGTGGCGTAGGCCTTGACCTTGTCAGTCGCCAGCTGGAGGATGATGCTCGCCAGCGTTTCGAGCAGCTCGCGCTTGGTCTCCGGCGTGAGCGCGCTCGACTGCTTCATCACGTCCGGGTAGTCCACGAGGCTGCGCAGCAGCCACACGGCGGCACGGCGCAGCGACGGCGTGGCCATGCGGATGTGGGGCAGCACCACGCCGATCGGGCATGACTTTAGCACCACTTCGCAGCACTCGGCCGACTCGGACGCGATATTACCAAGGCACCACGCAGCCTGGATCTGGAGCTCCGAGATGCCCGACTTGAAGAGCTGCACGAGCTTGGGCACGGCGCCCGACTGGATCACGATGCTGGCCTTGTCCATGGACGCGATGAAGCGCAGCGCGAACGCCGCGTCCGACTGGAGCTGCATGGTCGCGGCGTCCTTGACGTCCTCGTTCAGGATCGCGACAAACCACGGCAGCGCCGCGAGGATCGTCTGCCACAGGCCCACGTGCTGCGAGTCGAGCGCGTCAAATAGAGGGGGTACGCCGCTCGAGAGCAAATACACAAACCCGCGCATGGACTTCTGCCGCGTCGCCGGGTCTTTGTGCTGGATGCCGATCAGCAGCGCATGCGAGCGCGACGCGATGTTCTGCAGCAGCTCCTTGCGCGACTGCGCATTGCTGTGCGCGGCGGCCGCCACGCCGGCGACGTCGCCCACCGAGGCCATCGACACGGCCGCGCCATCACCACCGCCGCCAGCGCTGAGCGCCGCGTTCATCGCGGCCTCGTCGAGCATGTGGTTGGCCTTGAGGTTGCGCCGCGTGGCGTACGCGTCCTCCTTCTTGGCCTTGCGGATCGAGAGCATGGTCTCCTGGCGGTTGCGGCGGCCCGTGTGCATGCCGCCGGCGCCGAGGCCCTTGACGTACTTGCGGCTCGTGGACATGACAGGGGGGGGCGGGAGAGAGAAGGTGTTGAGAGGAGGGGGGGGCAATACTGGCCTTCAGCTCTTGAGCTCTTGGGTGTGCGACAGTCAAGTGAGGCAAAAACAAACCCACGAAGAAAGAAACCACGGCGCGCGGCGGTCAGTCAGATGGGGAGTGTAGTGGTAGTACCATGAATGTGCTGTATAGTGGACGCTGCGGAGGTGATGGGTAACAAATATGAATGAAGAAGATCGGAATTATGGACGAGATGGCTACAGCTACAGACAGACTTTCGTTTTTCATTTGTGTCTTAAAGCAATGAAATGTGGAGGAGGAAGGACCGATCCGTCCATTTCCTCCACGATTGTGTATATGTGAGAGAGGACGTGCGAGAGGTAAAGCTCCCACAGTTGGAGTGATGCATTATCGCGCACGAACGAGCAAAGAGACGCTTGCGGAGGAATTGAGGCGCACATCGGACAGCTAAACTCGTCGTCCTCGTCGCCAGTCGATCTGGTGGGGACTTGATCATGTATCCTTGTCAGTTTGGTGGAGAGACGACGAATGATCACTTTGAGCTGGGAATTGAGTGAGGTCGAGTGGCACAGCAATCGCTTTGAACACTGGGAAAATCAGGTTTCACAACAGATTTCGAGCCCACCGACGCCAAAAAGACACGATCACTTCATCCGCCATGCGCCATGTATGACTTTTGGCCGCCATCGCGGTATCGATCGCCGCTGCGAGGCTGCTTCCCGTTGCCGTTCTTGTTGCCATTAAAGCGAGCTCCGCCAGAGGCATTGCGCTGGCCATTCGGACTGCGCCACTTGCCGTTTCCGAACCTGTCACCACCATTGTAGTGGCCGCTAGGCGAGCGGAATTGAACCCCGTGGCTCTGCAGCATCATGCGATCCAAGTCTTCATGGTACTCGGCACGCTCGACCATGGCCACTGGGCGGCCGTTTTCGAACACGAAATCGGGCAGCTCGCCCCATTGGAGCAATTTCGTCTCAGCGCACATATCCTGCTTTCGCTCGGCGAGCTGCTGCAAGTCCGTGGCGAGGAAAAAGCGAATCGTGCGCTCCAAGTTGGCCTTCATCTCTGGGTCGTCCTTCACCAGACCGTGCATATCGGCGTTGCTGCGTGATCGCGATTGGAATTCCATGCCGATGAACATACAGGAGCCCGGGATTTCTCCTTTGCTGGTGTTCGGGAAGTACAGTGGGAAGGCGTGCACTCGCTGCACGAACGACAAATGCTGGAGACTGTCGACGAGCTTGCGCAGTCGAGACTGTACGAACTTGCCCCACACGTGCATTGACGATGACGTCTCAGCCTTGAAGTCGACCGCCAGATACGACTCGTACCGGATGAAGAAGTTGGATCGCTGGAACAACTTGTCCAACTCAAACTCACTGCCGGACACGGCGTCGTCGGTCGGTTGGGTCGGTGGGGCTGCAGCGGTGTCGACACGGAGAGCTTGGACAGCGCCTTCCATGGGAGTAGGAAACTCGTGGACCTGATTCATGTCCGGCAATTCCATTCTTCTTGGAGCAGCGAGGCCAATAGAACGCGCAACGCTATCTGCTGCCTCCGCAAGGTACCTTGCTCGCCAGATTTCCTCATAGATCACGGAAAATGTTGATTGCGACACTTGCACTGCAGAGTTCATGTGCGGATATGCTGGTGTGACGATCGGCATGATGTGGGAGCGATCATAAAGGTTCTGACGAGGGTCCCACATCTCGAACCCAAGACCAGCATCATAAACCATGTTGAGCATGACGGGTCGCGGCCATTGCCAGTCCGAAAACACTTGGAAGAATCGAACAAACAGCTTGGACGGATCAGCTTCAGGGTACATCTGGCACGCAAAGGCGACCAAAATCGACCAGCTGATGCCGCCTAGATAGCCGAGTTTTGAGGAGTAAATACCACGACGACGAGCCCACGCCCGGACCGCACGCAGTACAATGCGGAATACGCGACGGCGCGGTACGAGGCAGAGCAGCATGGAGCTCACACGTGGCGCATTCAAACTCTTCATCGACGTTGGATCCACACCAACGAGAATGTGATCCGAGTCGATCTCCTGGTGTGTCTCGACACCAGTCATGGGCAATCTGGAGAATAGAAGATCCATGTTCACGCCCATGAATTGAAGCGAGATCAGAGGCACATATGCATTGGGCACCGGTGCCAAATGTGTCACACCATTCGTTTGCTCCAGCATTGAGCAAAACGAGCTGAAGAAGTCTTCATGTGTGACGTGATATGGAACCACACAGACGGCATCAATATCGGACAACGGATCGTTCAGACCCAGACGATACGAGCCAGCCAAGAACAAGGAGCCACTGGTGAGGGCAACATGTTCTTCACTGAGTCCACGTTCGTAGCCAAGAAATTTCACCCACGCCGTCAGCAGATCTGACAACAGCTTGAGTACACGGAGCTTTTTAAGACTCTCATCGTTCGAGTCTGTTGGAGCCAATGCATCCACGCAGCGTTCAAATGAGGCTTCGATAGCCGGATCGAGCGGAGACGGCGCTGACGGTTCGGGAACACTTCCCACTGCGGGTACCAAATGGCACTTGTGGTACAAGACGTCTCGTGCTTCTTCCCACGCACCACTTCGGATATTCGTCAGAAGATTCTGTTGCAGTTGTGGAGAGATCATACCCTGTCGAGCAGCGTGCTGAACCGACCACGCCAACGCGCTGCACTCTTCGTATTTGCGATGGGCCTTGAACTCCGCCGACAAGCTGTTGATTCGATCAAGAAGCATGTATGCTTCCATGTCTTCTTCATCTTCCGGAGTCATATAATCCGAGAAGTCGTCCATCTCATCGACCGAGGCACGGCCGCTGACATCAATGTGAGTCGATGTATTCTGTGCAGCGAACGGAGTTACTGGGCCATGGCGCGGACTTGAACATGATGAATCCGCTGTCGACTCACTGTGTGTGTCCTCGCTATCGAGCTCCGAGTTATCTTCTTCCGTTTGTCCCCTGCGAGTGACGAGCGGCTCCAAGTCAAATATTCGCTTCGAGGTACCATCGCTAGGGGCTTCAGCTTTTTCTTCGTCAGTCAAAGAACCGATTGCACCAGATGCAGCGGCGCTCGGAACGCTCATCGCCCGGTTCTTCCTGGACCATTTGCTCGAGTCTCGATGCAATTTTAGCTCACTAAACGCCACCGGCGATTCTGCGAGTAGCCACATTGGCGGAGATGCCCGAGGCAGCAGTACATCGTCGGCGGAGGCGGACCGCGGACGGCTGTCATTGGGTGCAACTTTCTTTTTCATGAAACTTTGTGCGAGCATAAGCTGAGCGTCGTTCAACCCGAGTCGCTTCACGAGATCGGCAAATCGCTCCGAATCTGAGTCCGTCCGTGTCTTCTTGTCCATAGCCCCAGTCTGCTTCACTCCGTCGGCAGAGAATGAGACCTGTCTCACCGGTCCGCTTTTACTGTTCTGGCCCTTCATCGTTGCAGGACGAGAGTCGTCAGGGTTCGTCGCTGGCGCGGCTGAATCCGATCGTATTGCCTTGCTTCCATCGACAAGAGGCGGAAAATGCTCGCTCTGCTTCTTGAACGATGCGCTTTGCACTATCCGAGATACGCTGCGTGACCGAGCTGCGAGTTTGGTGGGTGTACACAGGTCGGCGGGGGCTGGTGGAGCTGGTTGCGAGCGCATCGTTTCTTTGGGTTTGACAAACGACGTTGACATCTTTGGGGACACCTTGGACTGGAGCTGTGGAGGCGGTGGAGCGCGTTGCACTGCGTCTTTCCACGACAGCGGCGGCGCTCGATTCTCGGTCAGCGTCGGTGGGCTCGTGCCCATCGGCTTGGTCACACGCGGTGTCGTCACGGGGACAGTCGTCTTCGAGGCTTTGCTGCTTTGACGCGTCGCCATGGTTGACTATGAGTTGACGGGAAGTGCTAGGATGAGGGCGGGGGGTAGGAAGTTTCTCGTCAATTTGATGGCGAGCAACCTGATGGCGAGAGAACCTGAGGAGACCACACACACAAGCGTTGTCAGCTGGAGTTCAATCGCAACGCACAATCCAAGGCCACAAAGAAACAGAGGACGTGGCGCACTAAGAACAGGGATCCATTCGTAATCGGCGGCACGAAACTCCAGCGTTCCTCGCATCCACTCGTCGTCCTTTCTCAAGCGATTCCAAAGCGGTACCCACCTGACCAAACGCGTCGGCAGCTACTTCAGTTATGCCCGCGAAGTGAGTGACTCTTGATAGGGTCAAAGCGACGCTTCTAGGCTTCGAGATTCTGTGGCATTGCATTCCATCCGACTTTGTCAGTACATTTGTGCCCGCCTGATTTCACCCACGACCTACGCGGGTCACGGTGGATTCAACACCCACAGCGGACGCCACCGCGACTTGTGGGGTCTACAAGCTACAGCACAATGCGTCGCACTCACCAGAGGGCTGTACACTAAATCGCCCACTGCGAAGGTGTCGCTTGGGAGACGAGATGATCGAATCTCCGGGCGTTTCTCGGGGTTGCCGAAGCGCTGGAACCGGCCAAGCACACGGTTGGGGATCTCTCGATCTGCTGTATCCTGTGGAACGTCGTGCGCCGTCGGAAAATGCGGAGCAGAGCGATGAGAGTGCGGGGTGAATGCCGGTGGTGGCGGTCGTGGCAGTTAGCGGCTTTATCGTGGGTGACGGTCTTCCGCCTTTGGAGGTGTCCAAACAGTCTCCCCTCACTACGCAACGCACGCAAACCCACGGCGGGGGAAACGAGAATGATGGTTCATGGAGTTTTTAAACATAGACCTCTCAAAATGCATACATCCAGTTGGGAGAACAGTTCATCGGCGACAGGAAGGGGTAGGGGGTTGGGAGCCAAATACATTCTCGCAAGTTTTCAAGGTTGACTGATTCTGCCTTCGGCATCAGTGTTTCGACCCAAATGAGGAGGGATGACCTCAGCATCAAGAATGCGAACGAATTCGAGGGGGTTGAGTCTCCGGCCGTTCCGTCCCCACTGATGGATGCGTCATCCAGAACTCTTGGGCAGAAAACTTGAGAGGAACTTCCAATGGGAGAGGAGAAGAGAGATGATAACCTACCCCTCTTGGAAGAATTGATCATGGTTCATCACCACGTCACAGAGAATTGAATGGATGGAAAGGTCAAAACAGGGTTCCTCTAATGTGGCGCGAAGGAATGCTGATTTCCTCTTGATATCCACGTGTATCTGGACTCTCGATGGATTTGATCCAACACTGTGTAGACTACACTAGTGAGGGCTCTGGAGCACGCTCGTCCAATCGCAAGACAGTCATCTCAACCTCATGAAATTGAGGAACTGAACTGGAGGGTGGACTCCTCCACTGGAGGAGGGAGGGGCGAAGTGGGGGTTCTATGTGACAGTCGAGAGTGGTACTGCACTCAAAAGCACAAGCAACAGAACAGACAGAACAAGCGAATCAACAATTGGGATTCAGGAATTGTGATTTTTTAAATGTGTAGGGTTTCAAACGATCCTGTTTTATTGATTTTATCTGCATCCAGACATCAAATTCTTGATCGTTCGAATAATCCACAGGCACATTCAATTGTAGTATTACCGGTATGTACAACACACATGTAAGTCCCACTGGGACTCGCAGCCTGCACAATTTGGATCATCGTCAAGAATTCACACATGCCAGACGAATAATTTCTATATTTTTCAAATCATGGTTGCGTTGCAGTTGATTCATAGTCACGATGAGTTTGTATCCTCGGCAGTTCAACTGCTCGCGCCCAACATGTGAGCTTGGAGAGTTTATCAATGAAAGTTGCGACTTGAACAGCTCGGCTAGATTTTGTTAGCTTAGTTTATCAAGCTAATACAATTGTGATGTTGAAGTTCCATTATGGCTTCTTGTGACAATAATTTCAGCCAATTATATTGCTTGAGGTTGGTCTTGAGTCAAACATTCCCACCACTTTGCACTCCATATTTCAATGTACACAGCTTCGATGTGAAGGGAGAGTGTAAAGTAATGTGGAATTAGTGGCCGGCCGTATTTGTCCTTCAGCTCGCGTTTGTCAAACTGGGGAGGCATCTTGTACAGTGTACAGTAGTCTGGAGGCGATCGCTGAATGGAGCTTCCCTTCTGAGAAGGGAAGAAACTGTCAGGTTGGACAAGAGAGAACACAAGTCTCCAGTCGTCAGCGAAGCAACCAAGATGGCCAACGGCGTTCACGAGGCGGCGGGGGCGCGCGCGGCTCTCGATGCACTGCTACCGACTGAGATCTGGGACCACATCGTCCCGCTGCTCACCGGCTGGGAGCTATTCAACCTGATGGGCGTCAACCACGAGGCGCACGCATTCTTCTCCGACGCCAAATGGTGGACGGCTCGCGATTCGGGCATTGAGGCGCTGCCATGTCGAGAAGGGTACACGGAGCAACACTCGTTCGCATTCGTGGTGGACGATGCGAACAAGAACGGACCCGTGGCGCTCACGGCGGCGTTCTCGATCCCGTTCCTGTTTGGCCGCGACTCGCGCGCGTTCAGCATCGAGCTCTGGTTCGCGCTTCCCGGCTCGTCGCATGGCGGCATCGTGCTCGGCGCCGGTACGCCATTCCATATCTCGCCGACTTGGAATCCGATGTTCGAGACCTGGATCCAACTGGATCAGAACTGTAACTTGTTCACGTCAATTCTCGCTGCGAGTCTCGAGGAGAAGAACACGCCTGCAGCGACCAAGCTCGCTCGTGATCGATGGCACCATCTCGTGATTACATTCGAGACCAAAGTGGCTGTTGCCGGTCGCATCCCAGGAGTGGACCGAGACCACTGGCGGATCGGAGAAGAGTGTGTGTACGTGAATGGCGAGCTCGCCCGCGTCAAGCAAGGGTCGCTGAGTCGCTTCTGGAGCTTCAACTCGTTTGTGCTGCTAGGGACAGGCTGCAAATCGGGCGAAGGCAAGAAGTGGTACCCGTTCAAGGGCGTCGTGGACGACATGAAGATCTGGCATTCCCTGTTAGAACCGCATGAGGTCAAGTGGCTCGCGGCACACGATGCCAATCTCCAGGCTCTTCGGAAGCCAGCGCACTCATGGAAGATACTGTCCACGGGAGCGGCGCCAAAGCGACTGCTCGATAAATCCATCGAGTTTCGAGGATCCCACGACTCGCGCTCGCTCAGCCGAGGCGTGAGCGTCTCGGTCGTGAACCGTTCCAACTTTCAGCGCGGGCTGATGGAAGACCGACTCGAATTCCATCCATTTTGCCCCGACGCCAACAGCTCTTTTGCCATCGAGATTTGGCTTTACACGCTCCCAGAGAACGATAGCAACTGGCGTGGCGGTGTCGTCCTGGGCGCCCAATCTCGCGATGTAGAAGATTCGTTCTCACCAGCACACACGCGGCAGCTCATTTTCGTCGACCGCCACGGCCGACTGTTTGCGTCTGTCTTGGACGAAATCATGCATCCTTGCATGCCACAGCGGCTGCAGCCGCGCAAGTGGTACCACGTCGTGCTTCGCTACGTGGACGGAAGGCAGGAGGTGTTTGTCAACGGCCAACCGAAGCGTTCCAGCCACGGTGCGCTACTGCGTGACTGGAAATCGCTCTCGCACATGCAAGTTGGCACGGGCTGTATAAACAGTGATCCGGGCTTGCCCAAGGGCTGGTACGGCTTCCACGGCCGCATGCGAGAGGTGCGCATCTGGGGTCCTCGGCTCAAGACCAAGCAGTTTGACGCGATCCTCAGTAGCAGTACAGCCACCAGCATCGGTCAAGTGAAACACCTTCAACCAGTGTTTTCTCTGCAGCGAGACGGTCGACTGCCCCACGTTGTGTGTGTGCAAACCTCACGACCGTATGAGCGAATGTACGTTCCACGCATTGACGTCTCGCTTCGGAGTCAAAGACTACAATTCAGGGCCACGACCACGAAAGCCCAACCAATCGACATACCTGACTCTTCGCTCTGTGAGCGGACGAATGGTAGTGCCGTGGAAGTCGGCTCGCCAATGCTCCAGCGCTCCAGCCCGCCGTCCAAGTGGCTCAAGCTGATCTGGCGGAAGGCCACCGTCCCATCTAATTAGTCTCCCATCTCGTTTAGCCTCGTTTCTGAACGAGTATTTTTCTAGATATTGAGTTTAAGATGGGATCTAAAATTTGAAGTATCTCGCTATCTCGTTTTTTTTATTGTTTTCGTCCGCTTCAAATAATAGTGTTTTTCTGTCTGCGAATGAATCATAGCACCCACGTACCCCGAGCCCTAATCCTGTTTCCAGCGTCATTTTTGGTTTGGGTTCATCAACGATTTTCTCACGATCAACCTTCTTCCTGCGCATCATCAATCAAAAAGGAACCAGCCCGTCAGCAGCCCGCGCAAGCACCATGGAGCGGCACTCCTCCTTCGCGTCCTCGCTCGCGACGCTGCCTGTCTCGGTCATGAGCTCCCTCGTGACCACGTCGGTCGTCACCACCAGCGCGCGGCTCTCGGCGCTGCAGAGCCACGTCTCGCGCGCGCGCGAGTCCCGGGTGGTGTGTGAGAAAGTGCTCGCGCGGCTGCAAGTGCTCAACCGCCAGCTCGAGCACATGATCTCCATGTCGGCGACCTCGACCGGCTCGAACGGCAGCAATTTTGGCGGCGGTGGCACCGCCAAGACCCAGGCGGCGACGCAGAACCAGCGCGCGCTGGGCAAGCTCGGCGAGCTGGTCACACAGCTGGAGCACTTTGTGGACTGCGACGCCACGCGCAACATTGTACTGCGCCTCACCGACTCGCGCCGATTCCGCCAGCTGCAGGATCTCCACGAAGAGCTGGACGCGATCTTTCGCATGCTGCGGCTCGAGCACGTGGACCCGGAACGCCAGTGGCGCTCCGAGTGGGTGGTCGACCGCGAGGACGTGGAGCGCCAGTTCCAGCGCGCATTGGCGACCCGCGAGGCGCTGTTCCGCGAGCTGCGCACGCCCAATGCGCAGCGCGAGGCGCTCGCTGTGCTGCGCTTCACCATGCAGCTCATGAAGCTGCAGCCATCCACGCTGCGCGGCAGCCGCGCGGCCGCCCAGGCCGCCGGCGCGGACCTCATGGCCGACCTGGTCCAGTCGGCGTTCCGCAAGCTAGTGAGCATCGCGACCGTCGACATCCCGGTCATCCCGGCGTGGTTCATCTCGCCCGCGGAGCTCTCGATCGACAGCGAGCCATTCGCTGGCGGCGAGCAGACCCAGGTGTTCCGCGCGACATGGGGGCGGTTCAAGACGCTCGCGGTCGTCAAACGCGCCATCGTGGCGCCATCGGACGACGATGGCCACTCCCACTCACGAGACGCGCTGCTACAAGAAGCTGAGCTCTGGGCCAAGCTGGACCACCCGAGTGTGCTCAAGATGCATGGCGGCTTCCCCGTCGGCTCGGACCCGCTGATCGTGGTCGAGTTCCCGTCGAACGGCTCGCTGGACGACTATCTCCAGTCCTCCGAAGACCCGCACGGCACCACGTACCGTCTGCTCGGCCAGGTCGCAAGCGGTCTCCAGTATCTCCACGACCAGCACGTGGCCTGCCGCGAGCTCAAGCTGAGCAGCTTGTTCGTGGGGCGGGACGGCATTGCCAAAGTGGGCCAGTTTGCCTCGTTTTTCCGACCGGCACAGCGAGACGGGGTCGATACTGTTGACTCGATTGGGTCGATTCGGTGGAAGGCGCCCGAGCTGATCCGCGGAGAGCCTATCGCGGACGAGGCGCTTGCATTTGCGGCCGACGTCTACGCCTTTGCGATGTGCATCATCGAGGCTCTCACGGGGGAATTGCCATGGGGCTGGCTCGCGGACGCCGAGGTGCGCGAGCGTGTGCTGGCTGGTGAGCTACCCGATCGGCCAGAAGGCGTGGACGACCCCACGTGGGAGTTGATCTTCTCAATGTGTGTCGCGGAGCCTGCAAGTCGTCCTACAATGGCGACCGTCGTGCAGCAGTTGCAAACCATCGCAGCAGACGAGGCGCGGCAAGGACGCGGGCGGTCGTCGTCGCAAACCAGCCTGACTGTCGATGAAGACCTGGCCGGCGACGAGTACAGTCCCGACGGCCGACGCAAGAACATGACCGTTATGGGGGGCGACGTCGACAGCCAAGGTTCGACGCGCCGTAACACGGTGGCGGCGTTGGCGCCGGACGAGCCGTCGACAGCGTCGAGCCCGGCCATCTGCATCGTCTCACTCCACCACAAGTGGCTTGGCGTCAAGATCAACTCGATCGGCAACCGCGTGGTCGTGAGCAAGTTCCTGCGGTCGTCGTCCGGCGCTCTGGGCGAGATCGAGGCCTCGGGCCAAGTGCGGCTGGGCGACATCATCATCGCGGTCAACAGCCGCAGCGTGCGCGGCATGACCCGCAACCAGATCGGTCAGGTGATCTCGGATACGCCGCGACCCATGCAGCTCATGTTCATGCGCGAGCCGGACCTGCTTGAAGAGAGCTTCCAGTTCCACGGGCTACGGCTCGAGGAGCGCTGGCGCGACCGCGGTGCGATCGTTCCATTGCCCCACGGCGTGGAGATGATGTTCGGCTCGGTCCACGACATGTTCACGTTCAGCATGTGGTTCAGCCTCAGCGACTCGGATGACACGTTTTACGGCGGCATTTTGCTGGGCGCACAGGATGCCTCGTGCCAAGATCAGTCCTGGCCGTACTGCCACCACCAGCTGCTCATGGTTGACCCGCAGGGCAACTTGAGCTCGTTCTTTCTCCACAACGAGACGCCCGTGCTCATCGGTCGCGAGCTGCTGCCTGACCGCTGGTACCATGTGGCCGTTGTCTACGACGCCAAGGCGGTCACGGTCTTTTTGGATGGCGAGGTCAAGCACCAAGCGAACGGCGTACTGTACCGCGATTGGCCGCGGCTAACGCACCTGAACATCGGCTCGGGCTGCATCAGCCGCGCGCCGCCGGCAGCGAAGCCCAACCCGGACTTTTGTGGCTGGTACGGCTTCAACGGGCTCATCAACGAGGCCGCCGTGTGGCACTCGGCCATGAACGAACTTGAAGTGCAGCGGCTGTTCCGCGGCGCCGTGGATTTCGTGCAGACGCCCGTGTACTCGCTGCGTCGGGACGCGAGCAAGGACGTCCAAGGCTCGCACCCGCCACGTCGAGTGGCAGCCTCACGGCCACTGCACGTGGTCGCACAGACCTACTGCTAGAGGCAGCGTGGTCCATGATGAACAGCGTAGACATGGATATATGGATTAGAGTATTAGCGAGAAGAGTGTAGATTGTAGAGCAAGCAGTGTGTAGGACTCGTGCGGCAAATCAGAGGAAAACCAGCGATTTGTATTGATTGTGTGAGAGAAATTCTTCTTGCTTTGCGTTTGCTGTTCTGAGTGCGGTGTTAGTCCCAGTCTTCTGTGGCAAAGTTCGAATCGGCTGCGACGCCGCCTAAGCCAACGCTGGTTCGCTGCGCACCAACCACGGCCGTCGAGTTAGTTAGATTTTCAAAGTGGTGAGGCAATCTAAACGACAAGGCTCACCTTTTCTGGACTGGCGTGGTGTTTACTGCTAGGAGCGAGTGTCGACTCTTCGGCATCCCAGTCATCGTCCGCAAAGTTGTTGTCGGCGCGGATTTCGCCCACAGGCGCGGCGGCCTTGGGTGTTGGAGCACTGGGTACGGATGGGCGGCGCTTGTTGTTGGTCTCTTCTTCTTCTTCTTCTCCTTCTTGTTCTTCGTGGTTGTCTTCGTCAAAGTACTCGGTCGAGCGCGCTGCTGGCTTGCTGGTCGTTGGCGCTGCCTCGGTCACTCGATCACGCGGCGACTCCTCGTGCGGATCTTCGTCGTCATAGACGCTGTCGCCGCCGTCTTGTTCTTCTTTTTCTTCGTCTACTCTGGCGTCTTGCTTCGACGGAGACGCCTGGTAGTGGGTCTGCCCTGCCTTGGCTTCCTTGGTGCTCGGTGTCTTGGACTTTGACTCGGCGGGGCTTGAAATAATGGGCGACATGGACTTAATGCTCGCGACCAATAGCGACGGGCGACGTTCCAGTGTGGCCTTTGCCTGTCGTGGTGCCTCGTCCTTGCCCTCGTCGTCGTCGTCGTCGTCGCTCGCGTCGCTGTCCTGACGGCGAGAGCGTTGACTGCGGCGTTCGTCTTCCTGCTCTCGCGGGCTCAATCGGCCACATTCGTGATCAGAACGAGCCGCGGACGAAGCTGCTGGCTCTCGAGGCGACGAGCGCAAGTGCGGGTGGTCCCGCGCGATTGCTGCCCGGTTCGTGGGCGACTTGCCACGCGAATCGCTCCTCGCGTTCTCCTGTGGAGACGTTCGCGTGTGGTGTCGTCGCAACGGCGGAGCTTCGTCTTCTTCTTCTCCAGAAGCAGACGCACACTCACTGTGTTCGTCGTTCTCGTCGCTGCCGTTGTTTCGCCGGTCTCGGCTTCGTGGTGATGGCGACTCGTGCTTCCTTTGCGGAGCGCGCTGCTCGGGGGGCGAGTCTCGACGCCGCAACGGTTCAGCGCGCGAGCTTCCCGCCTCCGCACCTGAGTTGCGGGCGCTCGCCTTGGCCTCGTCGGCGGCGTGGGCGCTGACGCGCTCTCGCGTACCCGAGTCCACAAACTCGCGCGTCTTCTTGGGGTCCGCGATGCGGTCGCGACCGCGGTCCTGCGCGCGTTGGCGCTCGCGCAGCGTCGCGCTTTCGACCGCGAGCCGCTTTTCCTCGTCCGCTGATATGGAGGGCGCTTCAGATTTTGGCGGATTGCACAATTTGTGGAGACTGTCCGACCAGAGCCGGTGCTCGACCGTGGTCTCGCCTTTGAAGCGCAGCGTGCGCGCTGGCGAGACCACCTCGATCATGTCCTATACCACGTAAACGGTTGGTCTACCCATATTCTATAGAGACCTCTTCCTTTACAACGCAAAACAAACGTACGCGACGGCAGTAGACGCCACTGATGTCTTCAATGTACAGCCACCCACGCGGCTCTTTCGACGACCTATCCAACAACGACAACAAAAGTCAGGGCGTCTATCCTTTGTCCGGAGAGTCGGGCTTGTTGGGCGCCCAACCAAACGTACTTGTTGGTCGAGTACGAGATGATGAGCTTCTGCTCGCTGCCCGCAGGCACAAAGCTCACACAGAACCAGCGGCGGCTGATGGCCTTGCCGAACATAGACGGGTTGCTGTTGATCTTGACCATCCAGCCTTCCAGCGTCGAGATGTCCACGCCGTGGACGAGCGTCGGCAAGGTCGGCATGGTCAACTTCCACCGCTATATCCGACGGGCTCTCGGTCGGTTGATATTGACTGGTGCGCTCACTTGGTGGTTGGTGGTCTGTAGTAGCGGATGAATGAAGCTTGGAGACCGCACGAGACGAGAAACCGAAGCCATGTTTGCCAGGGTCGTTTTCGTTTTGTGCATGGGACGGTACAATATCTCCTAATTCAGTACAGTGGGCTCACCAGATTTTACGTGTGGTCCACATACATTGCGCCGCAGATACCGGGAAACCGGTATTTAAGTCGAGCTCTCCCCAACAAAACACACATGCATACTCAACACACGGCAGCCCGGCAACCATGATGCAGGACTACGAGTACCTCCAGCAGCGCGCGTTCCTGCGCGTGGAGCTGCTGGAGCGGCGCATCGTTGGCGTGGCGGAGGTGGTGTTGGCGCCCAAGGCCTCGCTGCTGCGGATCGTGCGGCTCCACGCGCGCCAACTCAAAGTGCGCAAGGTCTCGGTGGACGGCCACGACGCGAGCTTTGAGCAGCTCGAGTTCTTGGGCGAGGTCGTGGACGAGGCCTACCGCGACTTGGCGGCGTTTGATCTGTTCTACCGCGGAGCGATAGTCGCGTCTAAACAGGGCGAGCTTGTGATCCAGCTGCCACGCGACGTCCAGATCATTCCCGTTGGGGAAGGGGACGGGGAGGAGAGCGGAGAAGACAAGAAGAAAAAGGCGCGCAAGACTAAAAAGACCAAGCGGAGGAGCGGGGGAGGAGACGCCGAGTACGAAGCGGACGCTGAGGAGGAGGGGGAGGAGGAGGAGGAGGACATTGAGACCGAGGAGGAGGACGACGAAGAGGAGGACGACGAGCAAGAGGACGAGGACGAAAACAAGATCGTGTTAGACGACTGGGACGTGGACAAGATGCCCAAGAGCAGCACCGAGTACAAGCCTATTGTCGTGCGCGTCGAGTACGAGATCCAGGACCCGACGGGCGGCATGCGGTTCCTGCTGCCGAACGCCGACCAGCCGCTGCGGTCGCCCCACATGTACACGCACTGCGGGCCGTTCGGCGGGCTCTGCGACGGCGCGCGGACGTGGATGCCCTGCCGCGACACGCTGCGTGACACGTGTCCGATGCGGCTCGAGATCACGGTGCCGTACTGGTGTGTGGCTGTGTGCAGCGGCCAAATGGTGCAGCAAGTGATCGACCGCGACGGCCAGTACCGGTCGTTCCGGTACGTGATCAACACTAAGACCAACTGCTCCTCTGTGGGCTTTGCGGTGGGTCCGTTTCGACTGTACGTGCCCCCGGATAAGCCGCGGATGACCCATTTTGCGCTACCCGAGACGTTTGAGGACCTCGAGTACTCGACAGCCAAGTTGTCGTCCACCATGGACCAGTTTGAGCAGCTGCTCAACGCCAAGTACCCGTTCAAGACCTACCAGCAAGTGTTTGTGGAAGACCCACCCGAGGAGCTACAGTACCTCGCCGGCTGCTCGATTGTAGACCAGAACGTTCTCCACAGCGCTCGGATTATTGATCGCGAATTGCCGTCACATCTTGTGCAGGTGAAAGGGCTTGTTGGGAGCTGGATTAACGGCGCCGTCGGAATCTCCACGACCAAAGATGCGTGGGTGCTCATTGGAGTCGTCGGCCATCTCGTCAACACGTACGTGCGCAAAGTGTATGGCGAAGAAGAGTACGGGTACCGCATTCAGCTCGGCATGGACGCGCTCACGACCATGGAGCTGAGCGCGGACCGCCAGTCACCAGCGCTGCTGTCTTCCGAGGTGGACGTCTATGCCGAGTACGACCCGTCGACGCTGCCGTTTCTTGAAGTCAAAGCACCACTAGTGTTGCACATGATCGAGCAGCGAGTCGGCGAGAAGCATCTTCTGATTTCGATCCAGCGCGTGGTCGCTGGCGGTGGGCAAGGACAGGCAGCTGCGAAAGAAGGCGAAGGAAACGCCAAGGGCGACGACGGCGACACTGCGAATGAGGAGAAAAAGAACAACAGCGTTGACGAAGACGAGGAGACTGGTGACAAGGCGAAAGACAAGGACAAGGAGGCGTCGGCGACGAGTGCGGCCAGTGAACCATTCTCCACGTTATCGTTCCTGAAGACGGTCAAGGCTATTGCGGGAGCCCCTGGCCAAGACTTGACCAAGGCGTTCTTGAGCACGTGGATCCTGGAAGCCGGCATGCCATTCTTCAGCGTCGGGTATTGGTACAATCGAAAGCAAACGCAGGCCGAGATCGTGCTCCAGCAAGACGTTCCGCCTGGTGGAAAGCTGTACACTGGCCCCATCACCATCACGATCGTTGAAGATACCAGCGAGTACTCGTACCCGAAGCGTATCGAGCAAAAGCGCCACAAGTGGGACTTCCCCTGCCACAACAAAGTGCGAAAGAAGCGTCGAAAGCGCCAAGGCCTGGAAGACCCGGACGATTCCGTTTCGGTGAGCGGCCCTGGCATGGGGCTCAATGATACGCCCGTGTTCTGGGTCAAGATCGACACTGGATGCGCGTGGCTTCGCCATGTTGTCATGCACCAGCCCGATTTCAACTGGATGGAGCAGCTCTTGTCCGACAAGAAAGTCGGATCGCGCGTCCACGCCGCACGCGCGCTGGCGCTATACCACATGCCCCATGAGAAGCCGAACGTCATGTCGTGTCGCGTGCTGACCGAATGTATGAGTGGCCTGACGACCCACTCGCGGCGACTGCGTGCCGAGGCGGCCTTGTCCCTGGGCATTTGGCAGTCGATTCACGCCCCGTTGACGAACGCGACCACGCACCTTCCGATTTGGAAGGCGATGCACAACTTGTTCCGCATTTTCAAAGAGCACTTTTTCGACCGCACGACCGACATGCCGCTCCCCAACTACTTTTTGCCCTCTGGTGGCAAAGTCGTGCTGGAGTCGCTCGGCGCGCAGCAGGCGTCAATCAGGAGCAAACAAATCCAAGTTGAAGACTACGCGGCTGGCGAGTACGAAATCAAGAAGGCGATTCCGCGCGCGCTCGCGATGGTCCACGCCCAGAACGGCAAGTCGCCGGCAGAGATCGAAGCGTTCTTGTTGCAACTGCTCTGTGAGAACGACAACTCGAAAAACTATGTGGAGATGGACGACCAGTCACAGGTCGTGGACGACTGCTTCTACATTGGCAACATCGTGATTTCGCTGTCCATGCTCAACTTGGAGCGTCCGCTCAAGTCGAGCGGCGACGAAAAAGTCGTCAAGGAGATTTTACGGTACTTGCACTATGACCAGGTCCAGCCGAGCTACCGCCAGACCATCACCGTGTGCTGTCTTGAAGCGCTCTGCAACTTGGTGCTCGCTGGTCGCTGCGACGAAAAGCTTGTCAAGTTTGGCGAATACGTGTCGCCAAAGTACCCGAACAACGTGCGCAAGGCGGCGATCGAAAGCGTGATTCGTTTATTCTTCGCGGAGGATCCAAGTGGCCCACCGAGCAAGACCGCCGTGTCGTCGACGAGCAGCCGAAGCAACCCAAGACGCAATTCTACTGCCTCGGACAGCCTTGCAAACGTGTACGGTCCATCGGCGGCTCTGTTGTGGGTGTGTCGCTTGCTGCAGGAAGAAGAATCGCCAGGCATTCGACTCTTTGCCGTCCAAGTCTGTCTCAACTGCCTTCTCGGCTTTCCTCCCAGCGTGGCGACTCAGGTGATGGCGTCGTGGGACCACAGCCACACGCTTGCGATCATGACGCACATCCAGATGAAGGATCCGGCATCGTTCATTCTTCGAAGCCCTGAGCGAGACAAGGTACTGGATATGTTTGTGCAGCCGAATCTGAGTCGACTGCGGGACGACAGCTCGTCCGCCAAGCGTGTGGTGGAGGAGCTCTGGAAGATTATGAACACGGTCGTCACCATGGACCAGCGGCTGCGCGTGGCTCTGATTGTGCTCTTCCGGAAGGTCTGGGGCGAAACGACGCCCATCTCGGTGGCACATACGGTGCAAGACAAGCCCGGGAACTGGGCGGGCGGCTACGAGAGCCTGCGGGTGTTGATGGAAGAGAGCAAGAACCGGACACTCAGCAGTGGTGGCGCTAGCCGCTCCTCGACTGGCAGTTCTGGGCTACCTGGCTCGCGTAACGACGAAGTCCTCGGCCTGAAGCGCAGCCCTCCGCCGTCTGGTGGGAGCGCCGCGGCCGACGCAGCGATCGAACAATTGCGTGGCAAGAAGCTCAAGTTCAAATTGGGCGACACGCTCTTCCGCTCGCACAAGCTGTGAGCTCAAAAGAAGAAATATCAAGTGTCGAGTCGTCATTTCGCCTCAGATTGACAAGCGAGCGAGCGGGTGGCGTTGATCTGTCTGGTGTGATCTCTCATATCTTTGCTCCACCTTTAGCTGGTCGAAGTCGAAACTTCGGATTTCGGGAATCAATTAAGCTGAAAACTCCGAGCCGATGTGCTGTTGAGCCAGTACCGGGTATTACACCTGCTGGACTGCTCCACGCCCATGGGCTCTATCTCTTGGGTTGTCTATTAAATGCTGTAGCAGGGGGTGCGGGAGGGGCTCTGGGGGTTGTCACGTAACGATAGCGTTACCTAAACCATTTTCTACTTAGTCTCCACACATATCAGACTAGTCTTGACAAACAAGACACCAACGTCCCGATTTGGCCGCATGTCTCACATGTCGGCTGTTTCTCAAGTGTGGGACAAATGACGCGCCGTGGCTCACTTCAAGTCGTTGTGGCCCACACCATTTCGATGACACATCAATACTAACGTGGTCCACACCATCCCCGTCCCTTCCAGCCTGGAGGCGCCGAGAGTGAGAGAGAGAGAGAACACACACACATACACAATCCGTGTGGGTGACCGACCGGGCCGATCCAGTCGGCAACTTCCCTCCCTCCGTCCCTCGTCGCGCCGCGGCTTTCGCCCCGCAAGCCCATTGACGCAGTGATCTCCTCCCCACCGACCTCTGCTCTCCGC